>JBBYHM010398085.1:3485-13607 GCA_038381775.1 Adansonia rubrostipa | reverse complement strand
ATGAAGAATTTGAAGAACTGCTTCCCTTGGGAAAGGAGGATCAGATCCCCAAAAATTATCCTCAATCTGCAAATCTTTTCTTGATTTTATATGCTTCTCAAAAAATGTATCAAAATGGTTAAAAAGCTCAACCCAATGATGAAGATCTCCCTGCATCAATAATAACAAAGTATAAATAACAGCATTATAGAAACAGAAACTGCAACATTTTATCAGATAAAAGTTATAGAGGCACCTCATCAAACTCCCAGATGAAATTTTTTAGTGGTTCCTCTATATTCTCGAGTGGCACAGATGTGACACTATTGATGAAGGATTGGATTTTGGGAGGCTGATACAAATCAAAAAGAAAAACAGTTACTTCAGTTATAGGCATCAATATATTCCTAGATATTCATATCCTACCATCATAAACATAAGAAAAAATTCGTAGATTAAAATGGACTGCAAAGATAGAAAAAGACTGAGACTAATTAAGACGATACACCAATGTCAATATCCAAACTAACTAAAAGAGTTTACTAACTACCTTCTAGAAGGGAAAGACATAGAAGGAACAAAATTTTGTTCCCTGGCTCACTAAACATATAATCTCAAGCCTCCTCATAAAACCATTGCCGGTAAACTTGATTGCTTACCTTTCAACAATTATCCTCTTTTTATATATATATATATATATCTGAATAAAAACTTGTATGAAATCACTCTATATATATATAATTGCAACAAAAGGTGTAACAAGATTGCAACAAATACAAGAAAACTTGCTTTCTTCAAATTAGTCAAATGATACCACATTCAGAATTCAAGCAACAGTGCATGACCATGTAGCCAATAAGTCATTTTGATTGACTTAGTTATTTATTTGATAACAGATTATTCTATTTGGGTTTGAAAACTGGAAATTTGCTTTCAAGGCTCAAATATATCTTAAGGCTCTATCATTCAAATTTTAAGGTAAATATTTAAGTTCATCTCACTTCCCATCATTGTGCTGGCCAATCAATCAAATAAAGCATTATTTATCTAAACCTATATCACCAGGTATTAAAGGAAATTAGAAAACACATACAGTATTTCAAAAGAATAATAAAGTAGAAATAGATATGAACCATTCCACCACTGTCTCAACTGGATTATTATATCAAAAAGAGAGAGAGAGAGAGAAAGGAAATAAAACTGAAATATCAAAATTTGCTTCAAGTAACTAACACCAACCAATCAAAAACTTTAAAAAATAAGAAATAAGAAAGAAACAAATAAAAATTAATACTTTAAAGCATTTTAACAACTTCAATAACAAACTAAAAATCAAAAACCAAATAAATTAATATTAAAAAAAACTAAAAGTACAGTAAAATTGGTTTGAAAAATAGATACTTTTTTACTTACCACTTCTGAATACCTCCTCCGCCCAAGCTTCATATTGAGCAAAAACAGAACATCTCAGGATTAAATTTTACGATTTTGAGAATCGATCAATTCTCAAGGCAATCGAGAATTGATCGAATAGTTGAAAATATTAGAAATTAAAGAAAAAGCTAAGGCTTTTTTTTTTTTCTTAATTATCACTGATAAAATATTAGGATTAAAGAAGGATCCTAAAATTGAGAGGAAAAAGTGGGATTGATGTTTAGAAGGGAATTTGGAGAAAAAGTTAAGATTTTGCGATCAGAAATTAGGGTTTTGATAAGATCAAAGTAAAAGAGAGAAGCAAATGAAGGGAAAAAGAAAGAGAAATGAAGAAGAAATGCATTAACTGGAGAACTTGAGAAAAGTGTGTAAAAAATATTTACAGTGGAAAATATAATAAAAAATGATTTGTATTAATTACATTAATATAAATATTAATATTAACTAAGATATTAATACATTTTTTTAGTTTAATAAAATTAATACATTAAATGAAAAATAGAATAATAATTAATTAGATAATTATACATTTTTTTAGTTTAATAAAATGTGATCAAAATATCCAATAATAATTTAATCTATAAATGTTAATGATGTAATTATAATTATAGGAATTGTAATAGAGATTGAGATGTAAGTTAATGTAGTCATCCTCTGATCAATTTTGAATCCCCTTGCACTAACTTAAATGTATATAAAAGAAATCATATGAATATAAGACTTGGCTCTTTGTAATGTTTATATACATATATATATATATATTAAATATTAAGGACTGAGTAATTGGAAAATATAATTGAAATAAAAATAAAAATGTGAAAAATACCATGCCTATTTTTTTTAATTATATAAATTGAAAATATTCATTTTCATCAGTAGGTGAATCAAAGGTGCTGTTAGTTTCACTTAGATGAAAGAAACAAATTATTCATTATTGAAAAGAAGGATGAAAAAGATAAAAGCCATGTGCTTGCTTTTGTGGAAAACTTAGCAGAGAAGTTAGAAGCGTTGGGAGAGCTTGACTTTTGAGCCCTCATTTCAACTTTATTTCATTTTTTATTTAAAATTCAAATATTATTTTGTACATAAAAAATAAGTGTGTTGAACACAAAATAAGTATAAAAATAGCATCTTTTATTATTATTATTATTATTATTATTTTGGATGTAATGGATTGGCAAAGAAAGTCATCTGGAAAAGGTGTCAGAGACAAAATGCCTCATAGTGTGATGGCTGAAATGGATTTTAAGGGGGGAAAAAAAGGAAAAAAATGGAACTTTGGAATATTACTGTGGTTTTTTTCATATTTATGAAAATTAAATATACTATTTTTTAGCTTCTGTAAAGATAGTATATTAAATGTGAAATTTAAATATATATATAATCTTTAATTAGTACTTACTGACATGTTATATTTATTTATTTTTATATATAAAAAAATTCTTAATTTTTGGATATCAAACACTGCTGGTACCCCACTGTAAGAACTCTTCTAAAATCATAACAGAAGAATTGAATCAATATGAAAAGACGAAGTTTGCGGCTCACAAAATTTTGGGGAAGCAGAGAAAGTGCACATGCGTTACACATAAAGAATGAAAGTTATACCTTTTCCATGGAAAGTGTTGGCTTAGATCTCCCTAAGAGCCTACATATAAAAAGTCGAGCTTTCTTAATTAAATCCAATACCAGTAGCAATTAGTAAGCAGTTTCATAAGTGAAACTTGACTCGATATATAACATCCCCAGACATGCATCCAGAACGTGAGACTTTATTTTCCTTACCTATGCTGAAACTATGGATATAACTTTGGATCGCATTCGCATAGCATTTTAAACAAGCACGAAGGTTGCGGCACTACAAAACCATATAATAATATTCCAAAACAAGAGTCTCACCAAATTAAAAGTAAAGAGGCACCAAAGTAAATGCAAAAACATTAAAATATTTGAGCTTAGACTGCATTGGACATAAAATGAAACTACTGAATAAAGTTCACAACAAAACATGCTGCTAGATTTAGTCGACTTCCTCCATCTTGCTGCCCTCAGCATCAGCATCCTCCTCCAATGGGGGCATTTCAGCATCAGCATCGCCAGCATCCTCGTCAATGCTCAACCCAAGTTTCAACATTCTGTGGATTCTGTTGCCGAAGGTGTTGGGGTCATCAAGGCTGAAGCCAGAGGTAAGGAGAGCAGTCTCAAAGAGCAGAAGAACAAGATCCTTTACAGACTTGTCATTCTTGTCAGCATCAGCTCTCTTTCTCAACTCTTCCATGATGGGGTTCTCAGGGTTGATCTCCATGGTCTTCTTGCTTGACATGTATCCAGCCATGCTGTTATCCCTCAAAGCCTGGGCCTTCATGATTCTCTCCATGTTAGCAGTCCAACCATACTCACCAGTGACTAAACAGCAAGGAGAATCAACCACACGATCGGAGACCACAACCTTCTCAACCTTGTCACCCAATACATCCTTGATAACCTTGCAAAGACCCTCAAACTTCTCCTTCAAAGCTTCTTTCTTTTTCTTCTCATCCTCACTCTCATCAAGTTTCAGCCCTTCCTTGGTGGCAGACACAAGCTTCTTGCCCTCAAATTCTTTGAGTTGACCAACAGCATACTCATCTATAGCATCAACCATATACAGAACTTCATAGCCCTTCTTCTTCAGCTTCTCAAGGAAAGGAGAGTTCTCAACTGCCTTCTTACTCTCACCAGTGATGTAATAGATGTCGTTCTGACCCTCCTTCATCCTCGTCACATAGTCCTTCAAGCTGGTCATCTCATCACCACTCTTGGTAGAGTGGTATCGAAGCAATTCAGCAATCTTAGTTCTGTTCTGAGAGTCCTCATGGATACCAAGCTTGAGATTCTTGGAGAATGCCTCGTAGAACTTGTTGTAGTCTTCTTTGTTTTCAGCTATTTCAAAGAAGAGCTCAATGCACTTCTTCACCAAGTTCTTGCGGATGACCTTCAGGATCTTGTTCTGTTGCAACATTTCTCTTGAGATGTTGAGAGGAAGGTCCTCTGAGTCAACAATACCCTTCACAAAGCCAAGGTATTCAGGCATCAGCTCCTCGCAGTTGTCCATGATAAAGACACGTCTCACATAAAGCTTGATGTTGTTGGGCTTCTTCCTTGTGTCGAAGAGATCAAAAGGTGCCCGCTTGGGAACAAAAAGGATAGCCTTAAACTCAAGCTGCCCCTCAACTGAAAAGTGCTTGACAGCCAGATGCTCTTCCCAGTCATTTGTAAGGCTCTTGTAGAAAGCAGCATATTCTTCCTTGGTAATCTCCTCTGGCTTCCTCATCCAAATGGGCTTCTGCTTGTTCACCAAAGACCACTCATGGGAAACCTCCTTAATCTTCTTCTTTTTCTTCTCTTCCTTCTCCTTCTCCTCATCAACATCCTCAACTTTCCCTTCTTCATCCTTCTTATCCTCCTCCTCATCATCATCGGAAATCTCTTTCTCGGTAGTCTTCTCAATCCAGAGGGAAATAGGGTAGCTAATGAATTCAGAATGCTTCTTAATCAAGTCCTTTAGGCGACGCTCCTCAAGGTACTCGAGCTGGTCCTCCTTCAAGAAAAGGGTAATCTTAGTACCCCTACCAAGGTTCTCCCCAGAGGTATCCCTGGTGACAGTGAACGACCCACCAGCTTGGGACTCCCACACATACTGCTCATCATCATTGTGCTTTGTGGTAACAACAACCTTCTCAGCAACCAAGTAAGCTGAGTAGAAACCAACACCAAATTGCCCAATCATGCTAACATCAGCACCAGCAGCCAAAGCTTCCATGAATTCCTTGGTCCCAGACCTTGCAATGGTACCAAGATTGTTCACCAAATCTAAACAAGAGATATAATCACATTAAGGACCCATTTTCTTATAAACTGAAAAACTAAATGCAGAAGCATTAACGAAGCAATAAAAAAATTAACACTCACCAGCCTTGGTCATACCAATTCCACTGTCAATGATTGACAGGGTGTTGTTAGTCTTGTCTGGGATAATGTGGATGAAGAGTTCTGGCTGAGCATCAAGCTTGCTCTTGTCTGTCAAGCTCTCAAACCTAATCTTATCCAAAGCCTAAAAGGCAACAGTTTTAACATGCAAATGATTACTAATCAAACCTTAAGGCCCATTAACATACATCCTGTTATACACATCAAACTCAGGAAGGAAGAAACATACACTCATACAAACCACTGAGCTTCAAGAAACAGGGATTACTAAGGAACTAAAGGCTTTTACTTTCACCAAAGACTTTCATAACTACTAAATCCATCACATCCCAACAAACAAATCAAATGCTTAAAATAAAAATTTTAATTAACAAAAGAAACCCGAAGTCAAAATGCAACAGAACATTTTAAATAAATATCACAAAAAAATATATAAATTAAAACGAAGAAGAACCGATAATTTCTATCATACAAATATAAACAAGCAGACCCCTTCAAAATCAAATCATAAAAGATGAGATCCATTAAATCATGCATCGAAAGGAAGTGAAATGAACACCCAAATCAAAGTCTTTTAATAAGGAAAAGCAGAGAAAAGGGGCTTACATCAGAGGAGTTGCTGATAAGCTCGCGAAGAAAGATCTCCTTGTTGCTGTAGAAAGTGTTGATAATCAAGCTGAGAAGCTGGTTGATCTCAGCCTGGAAAGCAAACGTCTCCGTCTCTGCCATCGATGAATAAAACGAAACCGAAAGCAAAGGATTAGGCTAGATTTGAGATTTAGAACAGAAATGAAGAGAACGAGTAGATTGAGGCTCAGCTCTCGTTGTAAACGAGATATTATATAGGATACTTCATTAGGGTTTCTAGATCCTTCTATTGACACAATTTTCTTTATATTTATTTATTTTTAATTTTGATTTTAGGCTTACTAATTGTAGAGTTTGCCCCTTTCTGTTGTTCTAGATCCTTCTTTTTCTTTGACGAAATTAGGACGGATTTGGGTTTTGATTGGGTCACCCCCCTAAGGAGTGGGAGCACGCGGGGTTCGGAATTGCCACGTGTCTTTTTGGGGTTTTTTTTCCTTTATTTATTCTTTTCTTGGCCAATTGGGTTTTGCTTTTTCTTTTCATTTTTCTTTTTTTTGGGCTTTATTATATTATAAAATTAAATACGTAATTAAATTTTTATAATATAAATTAGATTTAACACACCCACCGGATAAATTTTTTTTAGTTTTTTTGAATATATATTAAAATTTAAAAGATTAATAATTTTTTAAATGAATAAGTAGATTTTTAGTTTTAATAAGTAAAATTAATTTTATTAGATATAGATAGTTTTTTTAGTAGTGAATAATTTTAGATAAATAGGTATAATACAAAAATAAATTAAAAAATATTAAAAAATCTTTGTTTTTTAATTTATTATTTTAATTTATTTTGCTTTTATAATTAATGAGTGATGGCATCAAATTCAATCATTTACTTTATTATTAACTAGATTATGATGTACACACAAAAATGGGTAAATTTTTTTTATTTTGGTTTTTGAAAAATAATACATTAAATTAAAATTTAAAAATATAGATAATTTTTATTATATAAAAAAAAGTAAGTTATTTAGTGAGAAGTTATTTTTTTGAGTAAAAAGATGGGCAGTTTTTTTAAAATAAAAAGAAAATAGGATAGGTGATTATTATTTTAAAGAAAAAGATAAAAATATCTTAATTTTATATTTATTTTTAAGAAGTATATTTGAATTTTTTTTCTAACTTTTTTAATTAAATTATACATTCTTTTTATAACAATACAGATTATTAATAATATATTGGGAAAAAAAAAGAGAAAGAAAAATGATATTCAATTGTCGGTTGTATTTTTTGCGTTTGTAAATAGAACATATATTGACAATAATTAAAGTGAACCACAAAATTTGTGCACTTTTACTAGGTCATACAATACTTTTTGACGTGGCATAAGGGGATTGGCTATGGAGATAAAAGGGTGTTGAGATGGTTGGCAGATATTGAAACTGTTTGGCAATGTGGCATTGGGGATTGGCTCTTTGTGTTATAAAGCTACACTCGACGTCAACATATGTTAAAATTTTTTTTATTTAATGTGATATTAATGTTTTTTTTTTTTTTTAGTATTTGACGTAATAATTCCTTCAGCCTTCTTAAAATCTTTCATTAGACAAAAGTTCTTTTGTTTACAAGAATGCAATTGCAGGCTCTTCCATTTCAAGCCTTGGTTCAATTGTCCTGTTCTTTCAACTTACCAGCGAGGTAACTTCCCAAATCTTTTCTTTTTTTTTTTTGGCGTTAATCATTTCTTTTCATTTTTTCTTGTCAGTTTTTGATGTAATGTTTGGTCTTAGAACGAAAAATTCAATTTTCTTATGTCAGCATATGCATCGAATATGCAAAGGCTGCATATTTTGTTTTCTGCTGTTTGAAGACTGTTTAAGGGTAAGTAAACTCTGACATGCAATCCAAGCTTTTACCTTTTATTTTAGTGTAACATATCAAATCTAGGACTAGACCTGATTATGGTAATGGATTCTAATGAGAACTCCTAGGACTTGCAAAAGAACCAGTAAGTTTCTTGTAAGAGATCCCCATATATATATATATATATATATATATTGCATACTACCATTTTCCTAGCATTAGAAGGCTGGTTCAAACATGGCAGCTAAAAAAACCATGAATGTTTCAGCAATGGACATCACTTGCCAGAACCGATAAAAGAACATAGTCAGCCTTTGTTCCTCATTTGATGCAAACCGTTTTAGTTCAACATTCTTAGTTTACCTTGCATCTACTTATTTCATCTTTGTTCAGAGTGATGTAGCAGAATCGGGAATAGCTTATAATTTAGAGATTTAAATGTAGGAAACATGGATCAATCTCTCCAATTCATGCTTGTTTTTCCATAACTTTGTGCCTTGAAAATAGCATTTCCATCATGATCTGCATTATTATGGACAGTAAATAGCCCAAGGTTGTTATATGACTAAGCAGTCGCGTCACAGACATCATCTAATAACGGTCAAAAGTTTGCCTAGGAGGGTGCTTCTGCAACTCATGGGGTCCGGTCCCTTCTCATTGTGCTTCTATCCTGTTTTTGCTGCTCATCCACTGGATGAGATGAAGGAAACCTGAAGTAATTCAGTAAATTGTCGTATGCTGCAGGCGATGGCGGTGGATGAAGCATTCATTCATTACAGTACAGTTCTTAACAGATAAAAATGAATTATTATTACTATGCTCAATTTTTTCTAGCACGAGATTAGCATGTTGTTCCTTAACTCATTATAAAGTTGTACCATGTAATATGAATTACGAATGGATGTCAAACTTAATTTCTATGCTTTTCTTTCACGAAATTATTGCAGGGGAAGACCAGAAGCTCATGATGGAGACTTCGTGCAAGTAAACTCTGTATGCCAACGATCAGGTTTTGGAGTCTGCTATTTTTTTTTTCTTGTCACCCTGATTCTTTCATTCTGGTTCAGAATCAAGTTTTGAGTGAAGCATTTTGGCCATCAAGCATCAGGTGAACTCGTTTTGTTACATATATATTGTTGTTGATTGCAGTTTGGTCTTCGGCGTAGCCACTTATCTTAATCTCATGCTAAGGAACTTTTGATCTTTGAGGTCCAGCTTCTGAAGATGTTATATATGTTGTTATAAGTTTACAGAGTGTTTTTATTCCAATTCATAGAATTATTGGGTTTGTCTATGTATATTTCTGGCAACCGATTACATGTCATTGTGGGATTATAATAAAACGGTAGTGCCTGCCAAAGATCTAAATGCAGAATCCATGTCAATGTCATGCAATGCAAGTCTGAATCCTGGTGACTGACAGTATTTGATAAAAGGTTACTTCTATTACAAATGAAACGTTTTAAAGAATGAGAAAGAAACCATCCAGCAGATATTAGAAGCAGGTTGATTTTCTTCTCTAATCGCCCATAAAAGAAGAAATGAAGTAAATGGGGGAACCATAATTACTAGTTTTGTTCCACTCTCAAAATGTATTGTAAGCCACACAATACATGTGAATACCAGATTCAAAGTACTCTCAGCAGCTGCAGTTTTGGGTGCTTTTTATCTTTGATATAATAACTTTCATTTGTATAAATAATTTTGATGGCAGAACTTGCAGTGCAAACTGAAGATTAATAATAATAAAAAAACCTTTTTTTTTACCTAAAAGTTAGCTCACGCCTCTTTCTCTATTGTCAGCGGCTTACTTTTTGCCATTGATTAAATTCATGAAGATTAAATTTTACCAATCTAATGCTGTTGAATCCTTCTTTAGCAGAAACATAGAGGGTTTGCACCTTTTCAATGACAACTATGAAAATAACGAACGAATCCAATGTATTTTCGTTAGCATTACTGCACATAATTTTCAAGACATTGAAAAGTAAGAACGTGCTAATTGGAAGTACTATTCCATTGACCAACCGAAAAAGCCAATGCCCGGCAGCCTTTGTCAAAAACGGCACCGTTACTTTGTTAAACTCGAAACTAAAAAAAGAACAGGGCCCTTTGCTTCGTTTCTAAGCACTCTGGGGACAGTTATTCTTTCACAGCAACCTCACCACTCCCTGGAGCCTAGGCCTTAACTAATCCTTAAAAAGAAAAAGAAAAAAAAAGGTGAAAGGTGAATCTTTAGAGCTGTTTCTTTCCAGAAAACCAAAAACAAACGCAAAAAATGCAAGCT
>JBBYHM010398064.1:0-13613 GCA_038381775.1 Adansonia rubrostipa | reverse complement strand
TAAACTAAATAGGATTTACTTTATAATTTCACCTTAATAATTTGATTTTATTATCTTAGCCTATTTATTATCATGTGGGTCACATAAAGTCTAACATGGATCATATTTTGGGTAAAGTTTTACCTCATGCATATAATACATTTCAAAAATCAACAAAATACATTAAAAAGGTAGCAAAAGATATAAACATAAAAGCAGTTAGACTTCCTTGTGGATGTTTAGGGAAGGAATTACATGTAATATATTGTATAAAAATTTACAAAATTTAAATAACCCATTTAATGAGAGATTATCTAACTTACAGATCTCATAATCTTGAGTTAAACCAATTCCTAAAAACCCTTAATGTGGTGGTTAGGCTTCTTTGAAAGATCTTTAAGATCATGAGAAGCATACGCATCTTACCTCTAATGGTGATGCATGTAGATGGCAGTTGGAACCTTTTCTAGGCTTGGTAGTTTTCCAATGTTAGCAAGAAGGCTTGTCAAGACTCAACTATAAGGTAGATCTAGATAGCCCTTTCCTTAAGATCCCCGGAACACTTATGGTGTGTTGTTTGTGCCAAAAGGGAGGAAAGAATTTTCCTGTAAGGAGGTCCAAGGTGGCGAAAATGGTGGTTTTCCACTACCTTGGGTAGTAGCAACTCTCTCAAGGTTAGATAATTATTCTTCTCTCAACTTGATGATCAAATTTGAAATTTTATCACTATCATACAAGTCTTAGTCGATCCTCTTATCTCATAAAGGATAGTTTGGATCATGATCAAATTCCTATCTTAGGTGAAACTCTTTCACCTCAAGCAATTTGTATTTGATCATTTATCCCATCTAAAGTGATTATGGTTGAAACATGCAAATTTATTGGGCATTTAGGGGTTCGACCAAGGCACAACGACATTATGATCATTTCGTTCAAAATTAAATTGAGTGTGCCATGTTCAATTCAACTAGGATAGATATATAAAAAAAATTAATTCAATAGTTAATTCTTAATCTATCTAAAATAAATCACCTTTAATTTATCTTATTAATATAATTATCTAATAATTATAAATAACAAGATAAATAAAGGGAAATCCAATCAGCAAAACAAGCTAACCAAGAGAGAAGTTTGATTTACAAATCAAACTTTCACTCTGGGTGAAACTCTATTTTCACCAGGACAAAAGGAATAACCACTAGAATATGTTGTGCCCTAATTTGAACATTATCTTGATAATACAATCTTATCTTATATGTAATAAAAAAGACAACAAAAAGTTAGATCTCATAAAAGTAATTTCTTGTCTTATCCACATGTTTATTGAACTATTCAATTAAGTCCTCCAATTAATTTACCTTTTATTTAACTAAATCAGACTTAATTAAATCCTAAAGTTAATCCAACAAACCAATATTATTGTACATGACCTATTAGGTTCCCGAGATGTTGTCAATGAGCATAAATTTTAATTTATGTTTTTATACCTCGCTTACTATTTATAAACATATATGATATATCATGAATAAGGTCTAGCCGACCTATTTTGACCACCCAAAGAAGATAAATAGTGATTTCATCGGAACTTTCAATAACCAACCTATAATATGTTCCTTTATTCAAATATTCCAAAATAAGCATGATCATGGCACAGTGTTTACTTATGTTTCAATCCATGTTAACTTTTAAAACTCATGGTTAATGATGATAAATCTATAAGGAACGATTCCTTATAATTCATTGTGCTTTGGCCAAATACTTTAATTCAATTAATCATAGTTAAAAACAATTAGGATATATCTTTGATATCACTAGGATTAGTGAATCCTCTCTTGATCACTCATCCATTTTCGTATGCTTCATGTCATATCCAAAATCACTCTACCTTCGGCATCCATCATTATGGACCATTTCATGATGAAATCAAAGTTTGACATTCCCCATACAAGATGACCTGATATGAAAAGTCTGAGGACTATTATACATGATTGGCATATGAGAACATAATCCATAGCTACTTGAATGACTAATACCAAATGGAGTTCTCATACAAGCCATGTTTAATGAACTTGTTTCTACAAAATAAGCACCCCCTGTGTCATCTTAAGTATCTCACATACTTCAACCTATGAGATTAGTTGCTTACTTCATAAGTAAGAAGGCACAACATGTGTTGGCCTCTGAGCAGAACCAATGCCCCGTCTTGACAATACGTTTTGAGGAACTTGGCCTTGATGCATAAGGATCTCATTCTTGCAACATTTTGCAATTTCTTTGCAAAGCCTTTTAAGCTCTGTAGGCTTCATTTAATTAGTGGTTTTATAATAGTCAATCATACCACTAATATAAAGGAAAACCTTGATTTACTTAGGTTAGTACCTAGTATGCAATTAATTGATTGTATAGCCCATGTCCCAATTTGATTGGTTTAAGGACATATACTAACAAAAATTATTTTTATTAATTCCTTTTAGGTTTTATAGTTTTTTATTTTTTTTAAATTATGTATTTAAAGGATTAGTTTCGCATGGTAATTCACGATGATTTAGAATTCATACTCAACTCGGTTAGGAAAAAATTAACTAATTACTTTTATTTTTTTATATTTAAGTTCTATATTTTTATTGAAGGGTTGATCTACATATTAATTCGTGGGTCGAAGTAGAAATCATACTCAACCCGCTTGGAAAAAAATTATTTTATTAATTATTTTTATTTTTTATATTGACGTTTTATATTTTTATTTTATTTTTAAATGTTATATTTTAAATGAGTTATTCTTTATGTGATTTGTAAGTCAATTTAGGGAAATGCATCTGAAAAGCAAAGAAAAAATTTTTTAAATTATTTTATTAATTAATATTTTAATATAATTTTTAAATGATATAATTGAAGAGGTAATTTATAAGTTGACTTATAAGTCGATTCAAGATCCGTCCCCGATTAAAAGTTATTTTGTTAACTATTTTATTGTCAAATCACGCTTTTAAAAGATTAATCTGCATGCAAACTTATGGATCGATTTAGAATCTATACCAAACACACTTCGAAAAAATTAAAATAAAATTATTTTACTATTTATTTTTATTCATATTTTAAATAATTTATTTAAAAAATTGATCCGCATGTTAACTCACAAGTTAGTTTAAGATTCATGCCTAGCTGCTTGGTAAAAAAGTTTTAAAAAATAAATTTATTTAAAGTGATTTATATATGTTGACAAAAGTTGAATTTAAAACTCGTACCAAATTATAAATTTAAAATTTAAATAAATAATTATTATTTAACAAAATTTAGTTTAAAATAATTAAAAATTGTAAGAAAATTTAATAGCCCAGGGCCTTAATGCTATTAAATTATAATTTTGCTTAAAGAATTAACTTGAAATAAATGAGATACTATTAATGCAAAAAATTATTGGTTATACACATTCCACAGGGAGAGTAAGAATGTTTCCACGTGTGAAGAAATTCAATTATTTATTTTCCCATTATGATTATTTTTATGTTTTCCAAAATTTTTTTAATTATCACTAGAATTTAACCCCTCGCTCAGCCAGGGTTTTTAATTTTTTATATTTTAATTAATTTTTAATAAAAATTAATTTTAAATTTAATTTTTAAATAATAATTATGTGCTTAAAATTTGTATTAGAATTGGTATAGATTTAAAATCGATCTGCAAGTTAACGTGTAGATCAATCATTTTAAATTATTTAAATATAAATAAAAATAATATAAAATAAATTTTTAAAAAACATTTTTCTAGGTAGATTGGATACGTATTTTAAACTAACTTGCAAATTAATATATGGACAAATCCCTTTAAATAAATTATTTAAAATAAAAATAAATAAATTTTAATTTTTTTCAAGCAAGTTTGTTACATATTCTAAATTGATCTTTCAATCAACCTATGGACCAACTTTTTAAATGTATCCTTTAAAAATAAAATAAATATACTTTTTTTTATTTTTTCCAAAGAGGGTCAAATATGAATTATAGATTAGCCTATGAGTCAACTTAGAAATTAACTCCTTTAAAAACATAATTTAAAAATTAAACAAAAATATTTTAATAAAATAAATTTTTAAATTTTTATGTGCTTGTTAAGTACGTAAGCAAAATCAATTCATAGGTCACATATAAAAGCAACACCGTAAAATACATCATTTAAAAATAAAAAATTTAATATAAAAATAAAAATAATTAATAAAATATATTTTTTGACCAGATTGATTTGAAAATCTAAATCAACCGGTTAAGAGCATATAGAGTACGAATTCTAAAATAACTTGTGAATTATTATCTAAATTAACCCCTTTAAATATATAATTTTTTAAAAAAATCTAAAAACCCTTCAAAACTTTAATAAAATATTTTTTGAGCAAATCAAGTATGAATATTAAATTAATCCATAAATTTTTACGTAGATAAATCTTTTAAAAAACATAATTTTAAAAATTAAAACTAAAATTTGAAATTTGAAAGCACAAAATTAGAAAATACGAGGTTTGCTGAACATGAGTCGAGTAAAGAGCCCACCACGTGTCTAGCAACAATCCCCTTAGGGAATTGCTTTTATAGATGGAGTTGGATTTGGTTTTCAGATTACGTACCCTAGTATTAAAGTCATGCTTCGCAGGGATTTTTTTATCTTTTTATAAAATTTTAATTAATTAAATAATTAATTAATTTTAAATTAAATTTTATTAAATAATAATTATTTATTTATATATAATTTCATATATATTTTAAATTGATTTGCAAATGAATGTATAGATCAATAAATTTAAATATCTTATTTAAAAATAAAATAAAATAAATTTATTTTTTAAAACTTTTTTCTTGGCTCAGGCACAAATCTTAAATCAATATGTGAATTAATATATGGACCAATCCCTTTAAATAAATTATTTAAAATTAAAAAAGTATTTTAATTTTTTTGAGCAAATAAGATACAGATTCAATATATTAATTTTAATTTTTTTTGAATACATTATTTTAAAAATAAAATAAACATAATTAAAAATATATTTGAAATTTTATTTCACAAAGTCGAGTACGGATTTTAAATTCATTTGCAATTCAACCTATGGATCAATCTTTTAAATATATCATTTAAAAATTAAATAAAAATGTTACTTAATAAAATCATTTTTTAATTTTTCTATGTGTGTTAAGTTTGTATCCTAAAACAATCCCCAAGTCATGTACGTAACAACTCTTTTAAATACAGTATTTAAAAATAAAAAAAGAAAAAACTTAAATATAAAAAATAGTTAGTAAAATAAATTTCTTTTTTTTTAGTTGGATCGAGTACAGATTGTAAATTAACTTGAGTTACCTGCATATCAACCTTTTAAATATATTATTCTAAAATAAAATAAAATAAAATAAAATAAACTCTTAAATCTAAAGCAAAAATAATTAATAAAATAAATTACTTTTTATTTTCTTGAATAGATCAAGAACATAATCTAAATTGATGCGTGAGTTATTGTACAAATCAACTCTTTAAACATATCATGTAAAATAAAATAAAAACTAAAAAACATAAAAATAATTAATAAAATAATTGCTTTCATTTTTTTTGGAGTAAATAGGTAAAAATATTAAATCAATCCATAAATCTTCATGTGGATCAAATCCTTTAAAATGCACCATTTAAAAATAAATCAAAAAATAAAACTAAAATAACTAAATTGTTTATTATTGATTATCATTATAGTAAATAATAAATATTTTTATTTATTAATGAATTTTGTTATTCTTCAAAATATTTTGCATAAGGATGACAATGAATCTTATATATATAATTATTGAAATATTCGAACACAAATTTGCATCCAATTCAAAAAAATGATATCCATGACATACTCGAATCCACTATTTATCCAAATTTATTAAATTATTTAAAAATAAAATATAAAATTAAATTATAACAAATATGTAAATGTTTATCATATTAAGATACTTGAATTTATATGAATATTGAATTAGATAACAGATTCAGATATCTAATACAATCAAACCAAAATAATAGTGGATTCGAGTAATGGATAGCCATAATATTTATACTCGAATCCATTTTGAACTTACTTCGATAGTAAATCTAACATCCAAATATGCAAAAACAGATCAAACTATATCGAATATCTAATTTTAACTATCAATTTCTATTTATCGTAAAATTTAAAAAAATCTTAATTTCTTTATTAGTAATTATTTGTTTTAATGATTATAATTATAAATTTTTTAAATAATAGTAGGGTTTAGTAATTCTCTCATGAAACCTAAAATTAAAAAGACAGTTGTTGCCTTCTCCCTCACCCTTGCTACAGTATCACCCTAAGGGATGATTTTAATCTATAGTTATAGGCATAGTTTTTCATTTAATAAAATAGTTCTTATTTTTTAATTTCTTTTGAGTGGAATAAAACTATTTATTTAATGCATAGTAATTTTTATTTTTCCATGCTAATAAAAATAACTACAAATAAACAACATAATTTGTCTGAACTCAAATTTGGGCTTTTTTATTAAAATATTATTAATTTTTTTATTTACAATTTTAAAATTGCTTTCAATTTATTCACCAAAATAAGCTTATTTTTTAATGGTGTTGAGAAACCGATGTTTGATTGAACATGTTTCAAAATAATAATGAGAAATCAACACATGAAATACAATTTCTCAACTTTACAGTTGAGAAATCGACACTTGATGTATCGATTTCCTAACATCAACCAATTTGGAAAAAATGGTTCAAAAATTGAAACTCCAAGTGTCGATTTACCAACTACATCATTTTTTTTAAATCCTTAAATTAGATGATTTAATATTGAGAAATCGGTAGCTGATTAGCCGATTTAAAATTTCAAAATCGTACTCAACTGAATGATTTTGTCACCCACCCACATACAAAGTTTTAGGTTTAGGGTTTAGGCTTTATGACGTTTTAGGGTATGACTAATTTATGAAAATTATATTCTTTCTAATATAAAGTATGTGATGAGATTAATATATAGAAATCAATTTTTTTTTGATATGAAATAAGTTGATAAGACTAATACAAGAGAATCAAATTTTTTCTGATATGAAATAAGTTGATAAATCTAATGCTTTGGAATCAAATTCCTTCTGTTACGAAATAAGTTGATGAGACTAACGCATTAGAATTAGATTCCTTCTAATATGAAATAAGCTGATTAAACTAATGCATAGATTGTAAATATCAAATTGCAAGGATTAGACTAATGCATGAGACAAATTCAAACATTTCAAATGGGAAAAAAAATCTTGTTGATTATGTTACATTATAAATATGAGTTCATCATTATCATTTTTATTGTCATTTTCATTTTCAGTTGCTATTTTTGTTTTTCGAGTTTAGTGATAGTACTTTTTCATTCTCACCTTTATGGTTCTCTACTATTTGTGTTCAGTTGTTAATATTTTGTTTTGGGTTATTTCCATCTTACTAGCTAGTTATAGGTAATTATTTATACTTGAATATGTTAAGCCATTCTCTAAATATTTATATTTAATATTTTTGTGTTATAATATGGATAAATTTAATGCAAATAATATTTTGTTTGCAAATTAAGTTGACAACGTGAGTAATAGATTTGTTATACTTGTCTATTTTAATAGAGAAATTATCTACAAGGAAGAGGGTATTACCTTTCAAAGTGAACATCCTAAAAGCTGCGAGCAGAATCAAAGTATCAAATATCAAGTATAGGCTTTCTGTTGACAGAAGGCCTTTTCGCACGATGTTGAACAATAATGCAGAGCTCTCCTATTATGTGGTGGCAATTCTCTTCGTTCGACATTCTTAATTTTATTGCCACGTACACCTCGGGTTTGACATCTTCCGCCTCTTACTTTTACCGCCGGTTCTTCTTCTTCAGTGGCTTCTTCTTGAGTCGGCATGCAATCCCTTAATCTACTTCTAGCCATATTAGGTTTTGCACTTCAAGTATCGAATTCCCAAACATTTTTTTTCAATTGGTCTAAGTTGGGAAATCAACACATCAAGTGCCGATTTCTTAACGGTAAAGGTGAGAAATCGGCATTTGCTGTGTCGATTTCTCATTGTTGTTTTAAAAACTTGTTCAATTAGATATCGATTTCTCAACACCATTAAAAAAATAAACTATTTTAGTAAATAAATTGAAAACGATTTAAAACCGTAAATAAAAATTTAATAATGTTATAGTAAAAAGACCTCAAATTTATGCAAGGCATAAGAAATGCAAATAATGCTGTAAAATTTAATATAATATATATAAACACATTTTAATTATATACAAATATATAAGCATTAATAAAAAAAATGATATGATATGTTAAATCATAACTTTACTGCAAAAATATTATAAAAAGTTTTAAATAATATTTAAATTTTGTAAGAAAAAAAATTGAAATAGTAAATCTTGGCTGCAGTAGAAAACATATATATCAATACTTATTAGAATTTACAATAATCAGGTTTAAGTTGAGCCTAGTCATAATACTTTACAATATCCAAATTTGATCAAGCTAGACACCTAAACTTGTCCAGATAAATTATTTAAAATAATAAAATATAAAAATATTAATTTTATTTTTTGATAAAAAATTTTTATTTAATTTTTCCCTCTTCTTTTATTAAACTTTAAAATATAGATAATATTAACATATTTCTTTAAATTTTTTTAATTGTTACTTTATAATGATGTATACCTTGTCCTTCATATAATGCATATTATGTAATATAATATCCTATATTATATAATTAGAAAATGAGTTGGTCAGGTTAAATCCAAGCTTTGAATGTTAATGCCAACTGAATCTCATTTTTTGTTTAAATCTATTCAAAATAATTAATATTTTTGTCAAAACACTTTTAAAGATTATACAAATCTTTAGATTTAAAGGAATAATTCAATTCTTGGATGCATGTACTTCTTACAATGGTATCTTTTTTTCTGTCAAAGAAAATAATCTTTAAACAATGTCGGAGCCTAAATTTAAAAGTTGCTCCCTGACAAGAATACTTAATTATATATTTCTAAAACTTATGATTTTTCATGAATATACTATCACTGATTTAATCTTTATCTATGAAGATATTTAAATCACTCTCATGCCTAATTCTCCTTTGCACATCTTTCCACTTATCCCGTTTATTTCTTATTTTCTATTCAACTTCGTCAACATATTAATAACTTTTTGAATGATATATATATATATATATATATATATATATATATGTTGTCTCATTTTCTTTCGACTGTCTGATGTGGCAAACTTAAGGGAAAAACAATTAACTTAAAAAATTTCAATTATAATGCATTTTATGTTCAGATTTGAGAATTCTTTTAACAGTAAAACTTCATGATTTTCAGACAAAAAATATTCATGATTTTTAATAACAAAAACTTCATAAAATATTCATATGAAATATTACAAAAGAAAATAAGAACATTTGATGAATGAGACAAATTTTTGTAACGTAATGGAAACCTAATAAGAGACACCCTCGGGAGAGTACCGACCTAAACGCGCCGTTTAAATTACTCACAATCCATGTTCGCTAAATTATGAGCCACCAGACGCTGCACGAGAAAAGATAAACAACGATAAAATTGCAAGGCCGAGGCTAGATCTGCCGTTCGTTTGATCAGATTGGATTTAGATTAATTTGATTTTATATTTATATTATTTTAAATTTAAATTATTTTTATTAAAATTATTTCGCGTCAAGATTGCTATCATTTCGATTTAGATCATTTTAAGTTTTGACGTCAAAAGTATTCGAGTTTAATTTATTAATTTTTAGGATTAAGTTAAATTAAATTTAAATAAATTATTGAATTGGATAAGTTGTTAGAATTTTATTGAAAGATAAAAAAAATAATATTTAAAAATAAATATGAACATTGTAATTTCCAGGCTTTAAATTAAAACTAATTTTTATATAAATGAAAAAGAATATGTGATTTTACTTTTTATTGGACTAAAATATTTCTACTTAATATTTCATTGCCGTCATTAAACTAAATTTTTTTATTCAATATTTCATTCCTATCATTGGTTAGTATTTAATCAAATCCAACAAAATAATCTCAATTTTCAATTTTATAAAGATTTCAATTTCAAACTTTGGTCAATCCAATATTAATATATTACCACCAATCGTATATGTAATATACTAATATGCCCTATGAATACATATGAATTACTATATGAATCTTATGATGAATTGCATTAATATTAAAATGAAATCATCACCAAATAGATCAAAACATGTCCATCTCCATTTTTAGTTTATACCAAATATATAATGGGGTCAGGTTGATCTAAATAAATGAGTCATTAGTTTTTTTTTTTTAATTAATTCAAAATTATTTACAATGCCTATAGGCTATACCAACTATTTTTTACTTGATTTTGAGGTAGAGTTTTTTCTTTCTAGCTATTTTAAAAGTAATGATTTTCTTATATGATGTCCATGGTAAATGTTTAAAAGTAAGTGTTATAATTAGTTTTATTGTCAATTATCTTTCTTTTAAAATGATGGTTATTCACCTGTTTAATTATTTCATCAAAGTTAAAAAAATAGAGAACCTTATTTATAATATATACTAATAAACTTAGAAGTTGAATTCAATTATAATGTAGAAATCCAAACTTTTCTTATTCAACTTTTGCTGTTGTTATTATTATTCAGCTAGATCTAGGGAGCGAAAAGGATGGCAACATTCTTTGGTTGGAGGCTTGGAGCTTAAATCAGTGAAGCTCTTTGTCGGATATGAATGGCTGCTTTGGAATTATCAAATTCATTGCTTAAATAAAGACATAGAAATTGAATCACATCGGAAATTCTTTTAGAACCCGTGATGTAGTTTTGTTTTGTTCGAAGTGAATCCGTGATCAATGAAATCAAATCCGTGAGTAAATACCAATTATTTAACTTGATGTAGGACCCCCCAAATAGATTTGTCTTACTAATTAATATTTCAATATAGAAGAACCAAGGAGGAAGCATAAATTCATAGGAAATTTGAATTTGAATTACTCTAAATTCAAATTATATTGGATGCGAATGATTACAAATTTAAAGTCAACTCTGTTAATTAGCTCTATTAATTATACCAAGGCACATTGGCTTAGGCCCATGACAGTTACGTCCATAGGTCCAATTTATTTACGGAGACATCAATCTTAGATTTTATAAGTACACAAAATAAAAAGATTCATTTAAAACTCTAAGTTCATTATTTATTATTTACATTGTTATTTCCTTGCCTTTCCCTTACCTACAACTTCAATTGGTTTAAGTATTAAAGTACGCTCTAAAATAGCAACTCGGCGTGCATCTATTTTTTTTTTCCCTTCTAGATCTCAATATGACATGGATTAAACTGTCATTCGCCATACACTATCAATACTATTCTACTTTATAAATATCTATGATTTCAATATTCTCACCAATTTTTTTTTTCTATTACCATTTTGGTATAAAATTTTTTATTTATACCAAAAGCTTATTTAGCCTAGATGAAACTATATAGATCGAAGCTTTTTCAAAAAAATGTTAATATGTAGTAACAAATATTAATAAAGTTTTTCTTTAATAATTTATAAAATTATTAGAAAATCATCTCATTTCATATTTATATTTTTTTTATTTGATCAAAATTTCCCATTGATTTCATTTTTTCTATTAAAAAAATCCCGTTGTTCTTATTTATTTGTTTCACTTATGACTCGTAAGATATCTATTTTGTTTTACTTACTCCATGGTCTATTTAAACTTTCTGATTTAGCTTAAGAAAGTTGAGTTCATTTAGTAAAAATAAAACAAAATTATTATCAAATAGTTTTCTATTATCACATTTAAAAGTTATTTAATTGTGATCACTAATTTTTATTTATAAATGTAATTTGATTAAAAAAAACTAAAAGTGTGCATGTAAAAAATAAAATACGTCACAATGTGCAGTTTCAAAAACTGATCCGTCTTGACGGTATTAAAAAAATAAAGGAGTTGCCAAAAAAAATTTTCTAATAACATTTTCTTCACATGTGATTAAACTCTCGAATCCAGATAGTGTTTTTGTAAACTAAAATTTTTTTAACAAATCTTAATTAATTTTACGAATTTATATAAGAATAAATTTTCTTAGGTGACCAATCCCCACCAAACAAAAAATATTTCTTGCGACTTCCCTTTTTCAAAGTTGTCTAGCAGTTGAAAAACCTTTATGACAATGATAAAAGATTTTAACAGATTTTTGTTCTTTTTTTTTTTTTAACCTTTTTACTGATTTTTGGCTTGTTTTGAGAATATTCAAAGAAAATATGGAAAAAAAATAACAAAAGGAAATGGATGTGGGTTTATCCCAATTGTGGGTTCCAAGACCTAATCCAAAAATCTTAATCTATTTAGCAATTTGAAGCTCCAAAACCATTAAAGTCCCAAAAGGAAATTTAATATCCAATAAATTTAAACACCTAAAGGATGGATTTTAAATTAATTTAATAAAACAATTAACTAAGTAATATTTTATTTGAAATGTAATTTAATTTAAATTAATAGATAATTTTAAAGATCTCAAATAAAATTAGGTGTGTATATAATGTAAATCATTATAATAACATTCACATATCAATATTTCTATTTTATATACTTTTAAAAAATCACATACTAAGACTTTAGAGATTGTACGTTTAAATTAAAAGCAAAATATTTATCCTAAAGTAACATATATAAGTATAGCAATAAGAGATTACAAGATTTGGTCGAAATTAAATTGCAAGATATTATTATAACGTAACGTACAAATAATTACAATACACATATCATTATTAATAATTTTATGTATTTTATTCTAAATTATATGAGAACAAATTTTAAATTTTTTTTAAAAAATAATGCCTGTACTTTTTAAAATTAACATAATTATATCCAAAACATTTAAATTATATTATAAGATTCATAATTGACACAACATTTTATTAATTTATTTAAGATATTATTATATATTTAGAAGATAATTTTAACGTGTAATCAGAGTTTTTTTTTTTTTTTTAATTCTAAGTCTCCGATTTATGAGTGGAAGATTGTGTAATCTTCTTTATTTGTTTAAGAATTTTTAACATTCATCTTCAAAAACAAAACCATTTGAACAAAGAGTTTTTTGAAATGAATATTTATTAACAAACTTTAATGTAATATCCTTCAAGTTCATATAAGGATTTGTTATTACTCTCAAGATTGATCAAAACATTGAAAATGATTAAAAATAATTTTTTTTAACAATATTTACCTTTCATTATCTAACGGAGGAAAAAAACTAAACAATAATAACATATCAAAATATTCAAACTAGTCATATGGTAAAAGAATTGTTACATAATTATAGATCCTGTGTTATACATACCAAATTATAATTATATATACTTTATTATTATAAAATATATTAATTAAAAATTATAAAATTAAAATAAATTAATAATTTATTTTAACTTATTATTTATATTAAACTAATGTTTTTTTAGAATAAAATTATACTTAATTTAAGTTCATATCCTTCAGGTTTAGATCATTTTGGGTTTATGTTATTTTTTGTTAGACACTTC
>JBBYHM010398043.1:0-13615 GCA_038381775.1 Adansonia rubrostipa | reverse complement strand
AAGATAAAGTCTACTCCTTATCATAATCTAATTAGGAATTATCTAAATAAATTAAAAACATGAAAAGTCAAAAAAATTAAAAAATCTAAAATCCTAATCTATAGGCCCATGAATACATGCAAATTGGGCTCTATTCATCTTAGACATGTGAATTAGGCTCCAAGCTTTATTCATATTTTCTTTTTAGCTTTAACACAATGTAGAAAAGTGATCAATCTTTGCAATGCATCTGATTCATTTTGAATAGCGTCTTTTGCTTGTATTTCAATGATTAGTCCTTGCAAAGCTTGCTTCATGCGTTTAGTTTTTGCCTTAGTCATTGGACCTCTAATTCCTTACAAAGGATCATAAGAATGGTTAGAAATAGGTGTTTGTGCAAGTTGATCTCCATCATTAGCACTTTCTTTATTAACTTTGGTAGGGACATTTTTAGGATTGCCTTAACTTTTTTAGTGTTTGCTTTGATTCTTCTAAAGGAGGCCATAAAGCCATAGAATTTCCCCGTCACTACTCCAAAAGTGCATTTAGAGGGGTTCAATTTCATGTTATATCTCCATTAAATCTAAAAGGTTTACTTAAGGTCGACAATATTTTGTTCGATCAATGAGCGTTTTACATGCATGTCATCAATATAGACTTCCATAGCTTGCCCTTTTCGATTTTTGAAGATTTTATTTACTAACCTCTGATGCATGGCCCCAGCGTTTTTAAGCCTGAAGGGCATAACTTTATACCAAAAAGTTTTTTCCTCAATAATAAAAGACATTTTGGCTTTATCTTGTGGATTCATTCGAACTTGGTTAAAGCTAGAGAAAGCATCCATGAATGAAAGGAGTTGATGTCTATATCAAGAGTAAAAAGCTATCTTTTAGGCATGCTTTATTGAGGTCGGTGAAGTCGACACACATTCTCTACTTGTCATTTCATTTTCTTACAATCACCATTTTGGCGAGCCATTCTGGATACATTATTTCCCTTATATATTCAATGGACAAAAGTTTTTCAGTTTCTTCCTCAATAGCCCAAACCTTTTCTGGTGCAAATCCTTTATTTTTTTTGCTTCACTGGTTTAGATGCTATTCGACATTCAATGTGTGCATTATAACGTCAGTATCGATGCTAGGCATGTCAGCTACCAACCAAGCGAAATTGTTCGCATGCTGCCATGAAAACTTTGAGAAGTCATTTTTAGCTTTTGGCTCTAAATAACCTCCAACAATTGTGAACAATTTAAGGTCTAACGAGTACAGGGATAGCTTCATTATTTCCTCAACTTGCTGCGGCTTCGAATGATGGAAATCATTTTTGATGTCCAAACTCTCAAGAGTTATGGCAATCAGGCTAGTTGGCATTATTGTATTTATTGATAGTTTACTTTCGACCAAAGTTTCTTTGTTAGCATCAACGGTGCTATCATTTTTCTTGGTCATTTCTATATACATCAAATGACAACATTGGGCTATTGCTTGGTTGACCTTAATGTATCCAACTCCTTTTGAAGTTAGAAATTTAATAGTCAAGCAATATACTATCGTAATCTATTTTACCTTCTCATAACTAGTCACCCGAGAATGACATTATACGCCAAAGGTTGATCAACCTCTAGAAAATCCATCAACTTTCTTATTGTGTTTCCTCGATATCCTAAGGTGACTGACAGGGTGATGGAGCCTTTTACTGGTATAGTTCATCAGTAAAGCCATATATCGATAGTGATACGGCTCACCACTATTATATCCCATTTTTTGGAAGGCACTCTACTGTAGGATGTCTACCACACTACTGTTGTCAATTAGAATCCTATCTACTTGATAGTTTCCTATGATGGTAGGCACAACTATCGATTCATTTCCTTTATTGGCGACTAGCTTATTGTCATCATCACTAAAAGTAACCATCTAGTTATCTTGTTAAATTTTTTTGGGTGTATGTATCAATTACCATAATTGACCGTAAGTGTAACTTTCTATAGGATCTACTACTCATCCAACCTTCATTGCCTCTAATTATAACATTAATCGTGCCTATTATTGGCCATTTTCTCGTAGCTTTTTCTTGGCGTCGGTCCTAATATTGAGGCAGTTTATCCTTGCTTTTCTAAATAATTACTTAATTCTTTCTTCTAAATCAAGGCTTCAATAGCATTTTTTATTGTCAAGGAGTTCACAATGCTTTCTTGGATTCCTATTACTCTTATCTGCCTTCATAGGTGGTAATCATTCTACTAGACTGTCCCTCATGATAGCATAGAGAATCTGAGTTCTCCTTGCATTAAGGGATGTGTACGAGTCATATTTGTTGTACGGTGATGCCCAGTCTCTTTTCCTACCTACTCATGTTGGGTTTGTCATGAATCCATGTTTGTTGTCTTGGTGACATCTGTTTTACCTCTTTGAGGAATCAATCTGCCTTTTTTACAGTTCGCCTAAAGTGATCCCATGCTATTCTCAATCAGATCATTCAAATTTACGATTTGCAATTTCAATGTCCTCGATGTTAGCATACTTCTACACTTTCTCATAGAGCTGGTACAACTTTATCGGTTGAGCATCTATCAAGGCATACTCTAGGTGCTTATAACGTACTCCAGATATAAATACCTGGATAGTCCCCTCATTATTTAGATCTTTAACTTCTAGTGTAGCTGCGTTATAGCACTTGACATACTCACAGAGTGTCTCTTCTGGATTTTGTTTAACGATGATAAGATTGGCTACTGTCCTGGTCGTCATTTAGTGGCCACTAAAGTAAACTAGAAACTATCTACCTAATTGGTCAAAATTTAAGATAAATCTTGCCTTTAGGGAATACCACCAAGTGCGAGCAGGTTTGCATAATGTTATGGGAAATATTCAACATTAAACAGCATCAGAGATGTCTCGAAGGTTATGAAACACCCAGAAATGATTCAAATAGGCCGTAGGATCAGCCATACCATCATATGTGTCTAGTAAGAGTTTGATTTTCTTAGAGACAGGTACTTGCCGAACAACCAAGGATAAAAGGTTATGCTTAACTTCTAGCCATTCTCAGTCGTCCTTGTTTGGTTGCTTTAAATTTTTTATTTCTTGTCAAAGGGCCACTACTTCGTTAGCCCATTCTGGATCTTGTGCCTGTCGATCAGCTTCTTCTTACCTTCCTTGTTGATCATTGTCAAGTGTCAAATAAGAACTTTCTTGAATTTCCCCACTTTCTCGAGTTGTCTGTTGATTCTTTATCCTTATGCTTTGGTGTTTGGCATGTAGACTATGATTTCTAATGTTAGAGTGACCTGGCAGCTGATTTTGGCAATCAATAATAGTTGGTTAATTTGTTGCTATTGTTGCTATATGATGGCCTACTGGGTTGCCAATTCTTGTTGATGTTGTTGTTGGAGGAAGACTTCTTAGGTTGCCAATTGATTTGCCTATGCCTGGAATAGGGCTAAGTAATGCCTCTACAGGTCGATTGGGGCAATGTAGGCATTACAAGATATTAAGGTAGCATCATGCTTACTATTGCCAGATTTGTTAACTCTATTGTTGGTGAGTTAATAGTGGCTATGTTTGGGATACTTGTTCCAGTGATGGTAACACTCGAAGAAGTCAGGTTTTTGAAAATATATGTAGTGGGCTCAAATGGTGGAGTTTGTTTTTGTTATGGTGATGGTGAAAAAGAGGCAAAGAGATTCTGTAAGTAATTTGATGATTGAGGCCAGACGTTGGGCATGAAAGATGTCTGAAGATAAGGAAGGGCATATGAGAATGTAGGTGAGATAAGACCTTTTGTTACAATTGTAGCGGGGAGTCCCGATGGTATAGCAAAACTTGAAGTTATAGGGTCAAGCATAGAATCGACATGCGATTAATTTGTTACCGAGATGGTTTGGGTGAGAAGGACAAACTCAATTGTTTGGGATGCCATAGTCTTATGCTGGTTGAGAGTTACCGAAACTCTAATATAGAAGAGGATTTTCCCACAGACAGTGCCAATATGCCTAAATGAAATTTCCATTATAAGCTTATGGCTTGTTAGCCCTCACAGATGGTGCCTGAATGAAATCTCAATATCCTTGCATCAACAATGGCACTATTTATGGGAATCGACAAGCCATAAGCTCATAATCGAAATCTCATTCAAGCATATAAATCGGTAACACCAAGTTACCACGTAAACATGCCCACTTGACTTACACAGTGGCAACTTGCCCACTTGACCTATACAAAACTTAACATATAAACATGCCTACTTGATCTACACTAAGCTACCATGTAAACATGTCCACTTGACCTACACAGTCGACACCTTTACCTGCAGGGCTAGTATTAGGGAAGACAATAATCCCACATCGGTTAACCAAGGATATGGACTGTGGCTTATAAAGCAAGGGCCACCCTTCCCCTATTGAGGCATTTTTTCTCAAAAGACAATCATGAGGATAGTCTATGCACTGCTCTAAAGCAGACAATACCTTATAGCAAGCGTTGTCTGACAATCCTTGCATCAACAATGTTGCTATCTTAAGAATCGATAAGCCATATTGTGGGATGTTATACCTATCAAATAAGAGATAATACTCTATTGTGATAATACTCCAAGAGATTGTCAATCTTCATTTTATTCTAAGAAAATTCACTCAATGGTAAACTCTATCTTCATAGAGTCTTAGATAATAACAACTACATGGCAAGTTACTATAAAAAGGTGTCATGTTCCACTTAAAGGTAAGATAGACATTGCATACACAATTTCATCTCCTTCCCTCCTCTACTTTACTAACTTAAGCATCGAAGTGTGTTTTCGAAGTACCCACTCCAATGCCCTCTAATCTTTTTTGTCTTGTAGGTTTATCAACCAAGCATCTCTTGGCCTATCATGTGTCACCATAAATTGTTGTCTTAACACTTAGCGTCATCTGTGGGAACCGACAATCCATAAGCTAATAACTGAAATCTCATTCAGGCATATAAACAAGTAACTCCAAGTTACTCGACTTGCACAGTGGTAACTTGCCCATTTGATCCACGACATAACTTGCCCACTCAACCTACACAGTCCATGCCCTTGCTTGGGAGGCTAATGTTGAGGCAAGACAACAATCCTATATCGATTAGCTAAGGATATGGATTGTGGCTTATAAAGCAAGGACCACTTTTTTCCTATTGAGGCACCTTTTCTCAAAGGACAAAACCGTGAAGATAGTCTGTGCACTGCTTCAAAGTGGATAGTACCTCATAGCGGATGCAGTCTAAAAATCCTTGTATCAACAAGTACTATTCCAGAGTCCAGCCAAGTTGGTTCAAATTATGTAACTTAAGAAAAAGTCTCTTGTCAATAGTGTGCCAACAAGAATCTCCTCTTAAGTTCCATTTTCATCTTCTCCTAAGAATTGATCTTGGTTTCATCCTAACAAAATCTTTGTTTCTTAAGATTCTCCCATAAAAAAGAAGCATATTTTTTGAGTTTCAGAGCAACTAATGTCACTTTTTTTTCATTGGAATACTCATTAAAGCTAAAAACCTTTTCGATAATTTGGAGTCAATTAATGAACTCATTATGTTGCATTTTTTCCTTCAAATTCAAGAATATTAACTTTCACATCAGAATCTCTTTAAGACATGTTATTTCTCCTTTTATGATAATGAGAAGAAGAACCATCATTAGAGTCATGTTTTGGTCTATAATGGAAAAGATTAACATCTTCATCTACATTACTAGAAAAACCAATTTTTGAATGATTCTCATCATTATCATCAATATTCTCGTACCAATCAAGATGTCCCTCTCAAATTCTAGAAGACAACAAGCACGAAAAGCCATTAAAAATAAATGTTTCACAAAATGCACCAGGATATATGCTTTTGTAACTAAAAGCTTTGATACCAACTTATACTAGGATACTAAAAATGGGATTGTAACAACTTACCCACAACTTGCTTACTTAGAAGATAGTTTATGCTCACCATTCTAAGACACATAACCTAAGAGATACAAAAGCTAATAATCCACCACTCTAAAGATACAGATCAAGTCACCATTTTAAAGATAAAAAGTTATGGATATTAGTTCGCCACTCACAAGGAAATATAAAATCGAAACGGTGCCAAAAGGCAAGTCAAAGACTTCTCATTCAAATTCTAATTAGATTGTTGGGATACCTAGTTGAAACATATACACTTAGAACAACCCTCCAAATTTTGGAATTAATAAATGATAGAATCTAGGCTAAAATATATGACTTTGACAAAGCAGGCAGATATTAAATAGCACACTATATTTGACTTTTTGGAATGTATCTAGAAAAAACCTCGAGTAAACTGAAGTAGCCATAACTCCTCATAGATTTCACGCAAGACTGTATAATCCGAAAAATGGCGTTCGAAACTAAAATGACACATGTTTTTTCAGTCAGGCAATGAAAAGGTAAAAATTCGGGCACAAAGTTAGCTTTCAGACTGAAAGTAAATGACATTAAGAATTTCACCAATTTGACTTGTTAATCCAAACGCAAGCAATCCAATATTGGTAGATCATTTGATGACACTCCCGCCTCAATTTTCCATAAGGGTTTGTTATTGCTAATTTGTGATTATTACTGATTTGTGAGAGTTCTGTTTCGGATTGAGACGCGAGGATCTTCAAATGTACTGAATCAGTATGCTGGCTGGTTGTCATCACGAATAAGTTTTGGTTTTCTCTTGCTACTGAAATCACTTAAGTGGAATTTGAGTTTACGGTGGTTTTAGGAGCTACGGCTTCCCTTCACATGGTATTTGGAATGACCAATCAGATATTATGAGATAATTAATTATCCAAAAAATTTAAAGTCTGTTGCTTATTTAGTTTGGACTGTAATGAAGCAAATGAAAGCAGTAGCCGATTCAGTTAATTGACAGTTCATTTTCTAAGAATTACAAAGGTAATTTAGCCATGATCGAAACTAATTTTTGATTATTTGTTTTTGGACATGTTATTTTGCTCTTTTTTTTTTCGGCAAAGCAGGACAGGATAATTACTGTTTTCGGATTTTCACGGGTTTAATAAACTCCAAAAGAAAAAGAACGAAGAATGTGACAATCTTATCAAAATGGAACGAGAATGTCCATAAAACATCAAAATTTCATAATTTTTTTTCTTTACAGTTAAAACCAAGAAACAAGATTGTAACTACAACAGTTGAGAGTCAAATATATGTTAGTTTTGAGTAGGCAGCCGACAATCAAGGTTATGATTGTTAAAATAGAATCATAATAGAATGACAGCTTTCCTAATTTTACAACATCACAAAGGCTGCCAGCCTGCTAACTGACTCGGTGCCAACTTATGCTTGCTACTTGCTAGGGAGCATTGTTTTCATTTCCTATTCATTCATGGGATCTTACCCTTTTTTTGTGGGCTCCGCCTCAACTAATTGAGACATCAATTTAATTTTAGGAACAACGAATCAAATTTTTTAATATTTTATTAATATATTACTATGTAATATTAATTTAATAATTAAATATAAGTAAAATGAAAATTTATATTAAAAAAATAAATGATCTGAAAAAAATTATACTACAAATAAATTTTTAAATCGAAATTTTCCGGGGTAAGATCGAGGTTCATTACCCACAGTCTGGATGAGTGGAGTTTCTGGAGGTGGGTAGGAAAACCCGTTTCGCCGGCCCTGCTACCGTGAACTTTAATCCATCTATTGGGCTCAAAAGTCAAATTCATTCTGGAAACCCAACCGCTATCTTATAAGCCTACTTATTGTTAAACGAAGAAGCCCAATTACTGCACTCAAGACTCAATGCTTAGAGGAGTAGAGTCGGAGTTGGACTTATTGTCGGAGAAATTTGGATTTCTCTCTCAGTTTCATGAAATGCCTTTCCTTTTTAAAAGCTGCTGTAAGCATCTGAATCTGTTGCCCGTCAAATTTGCACAACAAACCATGGAGATTTTATATAAATATTATAATTTTTTTATTTATAATGATTTTTAAATTAATTTTTAAAATATAATTTTTTTTATGTATGTTGAGAATTCCTCAAAAGAGGAGATAAATTTATTTGTTGAGAATTCGTCAAGTAGTACGGCGAGTTTTTAACTAGGGACGAAATTACTATTGAGAACTCGCAAGGCGAGTTTTGAAAGGCTAAGAACCCGCTTTCCGAATAGTAAAAAAAATTTTAAAAAGTAAAATAAATAAATAGTTATTAAATAAAAGTCAAAGTACAAAAAAAAATTCAAAAAAAATGATACTTATTAAAATTATTAATTAAGAGATTAAAATTATCTACCTACCCCTCTTTGGTCTATCAATCGGCTCTCTCTCATATATATATATTTACATAAATTATGTATGAATATATAAATTATCTATCGTATTAAAAGGAATCTGATTTCTCATGCATCTGTTGCATCTCTCGAGTTCTAAGAAACCTAGTAGTTATTAGTCGAATATTGTCATGTCAAAAGGCGAGTTTCTAACATATTTTTTTATAATAATAAGATAAATGATACAATTTTAGATTTATACTTAGATAGATATTATAAATTTTTAATTATTGATGTGATAGTAATGATATATGCTGATAGTTTAGAGTTATTGTGAGTTTTGGATATGTTGTGTGAGTATTTTAAATTTAGTATAGATACGTAAAAAATCAAATTTCTTTTGACACGATAGATAATTTATATATTTATACATAATTTATGTAAATATATATAAGAGAGAGTCGATCACCAGACTAAAGAGGAGTAGATAGATAATTTTAATCTCTTTATTAATAATTTTAATAAGTATCATTTCTTTTTTTAAATTTTTTTTTTACTTTCATATTTATTTAATAATTATTTGTTTGTTTTACATTTCAATATTTCATGGCTCCCTCGTCGGAATAGCGAGTTCTCAACTATTCAAGAACTCAACTCCTCTCATAGTGAGTTTTCAACGCACATAAAAAAAATATATTTTAAGAATTAATTTAAAAAATATCATTAATTGAAAAATAAATAAAAGATTTATAATATTTGTATAAAAATACCACAAACCATCCTTTCCATTCTTTTTCTTATTTTATTTTTTATTTTTACGCTTTACCTGATTTTTAAGACTTGAGAAGGGGATTTAAGTTCTATTCATTCAATAAAAACAACGTGCACCAAACAACTAAATCGCTCAACTGAACTAAATGCTCGTGTCCATTTGTTTTTATTGATGGCAATAATAATGGTACTACATAATTTATTACCTACAACCCCTACCGTTGTTTTAAATCATAACCCAGTTAGATGGCTTTTTTTTTTATTTTTTATTTTTTTAATTTTTGAAAGGCGTTAGACAGACGGCTTTGTTTATTCTGGTTTGTATTCTCTCGCAAAACCCATCTCATCTCATCGAATCTCTACCCAAGTTCCAACATTCATTTTCATTGTTTTGGTGGGCTCCTAAATTCCAAACTCTCTCCTTTCTAACTCAGCACCAAACATGGGTGCTTTCTATCACTCAACATTTCTTTTCATCTTGTTCGTCTTCATCCCCCCTTTATTTGCTGCTGATAATGACATCAATATCAATTACTATAATAACAACAACAACAACAACAACAATAACAGCAATAGCAATAATGTTGTTGATAACATTACCGCATCAAATCCTTTCCCATCCCCATCCCCATCCTTTCAACAAGTAAAACCCAATTCTTCTCCCTTCAAACCATCCATAGCTATGATTGTCGGTGTTCTAACAACCTCGTTTTCCATCACTTTTCTTCTCCTACTTTATGCCAAGCACCGCAGGAGTAACAACAATAACTCATTTAGTTACAGCCATGCTTCAGCATTAGTCTCTGTTTCAGCTAGGAGAAATTCAGGGATCAACAGGGCCGTGGTGGAATCACTTCCTCTGTTTCGGTTCAGTTCTCTTAGAGGTCAAAAAGATGGTCTCGAGTGCGCTGTTTGCTTAACCAGATTCGAACCCAATGAGCTTCTACGGCTTCTTCCCAAATGCAAACATGCCTTTCATGTCGAGTGCGTTGGTACTTGGCTTGACGCGCATTCTACTTGTCCTCTTTGTCGTTACAGAGTTGACCCGGAAGACATTCTCTTAATAGAAGAAGACAATTCCCGCCAAAACCAAGATCTGACCGTTGCTGCTGCTGCTGCTATTTCTTCTTCTTCTTCTTCTTCTCGTTTTGAGAGCATGGAGTCGGAATCTTCGAGGACAAGACGAGTTTCGGGGCGGCATTCATACGCTGGAGAACGAGCAACAAGTGGTAGCAAAGCAACGGGGTGGCTTAGGAGATCACTGGACAGTTCAGGAGGAGCGGGTGTTGGGGACTGCAGGAAAGATGGGCTTCTTTTGTTCGGGGAAGATGAGAGGAAGAGATTGGAGCATCGGATAATTGTATCGGGTTCGGACAATGGTGGTGGATCGGGTTTAGGCAGTGGGTTCCATCAAAGGTGGAGTGACGTACAACCGTCAGATCTGTTGTATCTTGGGTCAGAGATGATAATAAGTCAGAGTCGTAGATTGGGAATAGGATCATTGGTAGCAAAGGGAGAAGCAGAGGCAAAAAATAATAATATTAGAAATGGAAAGGGAAAAGGAAAGGGAAAGGAGGAGAGTGGTTCAGAATCAGAGAGCAATAGCATCGGTATTGATAACGGACCTTAATGAATGGTGTCGGAAATCACGGGTCTTAGTAGGTTTTCGAGCGTTTTAACTTGCCCCTGATTCCCTCGCGGAATAACGGACCGACTTATTTGGTGACTTACTTACACGGCTAGTAAGATTTCAATTTCCTAGTTTTATTTAAATTTTTGTCGTTCACCCATTTTTTTACTTAATGATGCATTAAATTTCTTTCATTTTTCAGTTCTCAAAATTATAATATTATATTAGTGTAAAACTTATTAGTATTTTTAATATCTTAAACAAAAATAATTTTTTATATTTTATATTTTTTCTTAATATTATATCTAAACAAAATATAAGGAATATATTATCACAGGAATTTTAGCAATTAGCCTAAAATAGTAAAAAACCTTAAACTTTGTCATTTTATTTAAGTAAATTTTTTTACTTTTGTTATATTCAAATAAACTTTTTATTGCTAATTTGCACTTAAATCAATATTTTATTAATATGAAGAATTATTTAAATATAAATTAAAAAATAAAAATTTATTTGAATATAAAAAAGTATCAGACTTATTTAAGAAAACTATAAAGCATAAGGGTTTTATAATAGTTAGCCATTATTATTTTACACATCCGTCATGGCCGTTTTAAATTCCTTTAAGTAAATTTAAATAATAATAAAATTTTTTAATATTTAATTATTTTATTAATATTTAAAGATATTCAGAACATGTATCAATTTTTTAATTATTGAGCTCTAACAGTTTTAAAATTTTTTCTACGTCATTGAAGCTTTATTTGCTTTTAAATGTTATAAGAAAAAAAGTCCTAAAAAAATTCATGAAAATCAATTTAAACTTTTATGTAAATTAGTATGCGAAGGTAATTTTTATTTAAAAATGCTAAAGTATAAATTCTTGATTAAATTTGTTTTATAAAAATAAAAAATATATATATAATTTGTATTTTAATAAATGGGTTCCACAGAAACATTTTGCGGATTAGAGTTAGAAAATTAATTGATCAAATCAAATAATTGATTGAAAGAAAATGAATACAAAGTGACGCATGTCCCGTCATGAAAGGTATTTCCGTTTTCAGTGAGTGGTAAAGAAGAGCAGGCCGCAGCAGCAGGACTTCTTTGAAGATGATTGGCTTGGATTTCTTTCTACATCACATTCAGATGTACGATCACAGCCTGTCCAGTTATTGCTGGCTTGCCTAAGTCCTTCGTACCTCAAATTAAAGGGCGATAAATAAATTTTCCTTTTCTTTTTATTATATTTCTTTATGTTAAAAATTTTGTTACGGATGATAGGATTGAATGTTCTATACACTGCGGATAGCTGCGGCAGATGATTCGAATTTCAAAGTGACAGTTACAACTCGATCCAACTTGTTTTGTCCGGTTTTCTTCCAGTCATCAGAAAACATTGAATCTAATTGGACAATCTATCTCTTCGACAAAGTGATTGATTTTTTGTTAAATTGGATGATATCTATTCAATCAATTGAGTTTGTAAAAGTCATACAAAATTTTATTATATCAAATTAATAAAATAAAAATTATCATTTAATATAAAATTTAAATATTTTTTATTAATTTTATTTTTTAAGATATTTGCACATTAAAATTTTTTATTTTTTTCCACTCACGCAATTATTCAAAAATCCAATATATAAATTGTACAACTAAGGTGGAGTTACCACACTAAATTAAGGAAATTATCTAGAAGTCAAAATAAAAATTAAAAGTATAAAAATAAAATTAGAGATAATTATATTATACACAGGCAATAAAATATAAAAATTACATAAGCAGAATTAATGAGATAATATATGTCCATTAAGCTATATTTAAAAAATTAACAAATAAATAAGACATATCATTTCATTAATTTCGCTTGTAAATTTTTTATATTCCATTGCTAGTGTTTTAAGATAATTATCTTAAAATTAATAATGTTTTGATCTTTTAATTTATTTTTACATATTTTTAATAAAAAATTACCCTTTTAAAGAAAAAAACCAATATGGTCAATATATCACTAATATTGTCAAAAAAATCTTTGATTAGGTTAGTGTAACCAGTTAAATTACAATTACTCAAAGAATAAATAAAAAAAAATCAAATAAAGTTATTTTAACAAATATAAAATTAAAGGTATTTGTATGATTGTATCATTTCACTAAAAAAAAAAAAATTAAATATCCACTTTTAAAAAACTATTCATTTTTACTTTGAAAATTTTCACCTTTTAGAGCATTATACCTTTCAAAGCACAAACTTAAAAGACATTATTTACTCGTGTTATATTTAAGTATATTTAAAGCTAGTAGAGAGACATAAGTAAATTACATATATATATATATATACACACACACATATATATTTGGAATATTTTTGCTAGAGACATCATCTCTCTTTTATGTGTTCACCTGAAATGATATGAAACTCATTGTTAGATTTTTTTTTTCTTTACTTTCTCCATCGCACCTCTAGTTGAAAAGATGCACTCAAATGACGTTTTGCATAACCTACTATTTTGAGTTTTTTGGCGTGCTTTTTTCTTTTAAATGAAGTATAATGGTTTTTAGGCGCAGACTTGTGTTCCATATGAAGTGGCGAAAGCGCAATAGAAAAAAAAAAAATGCAATGGTTAGTTTTAAGGATTGACAACAGTTAAAATCAACGTAAACGTAGCAAACTTTTAAACATAATCGTATGACATGACTACAAGTCAGTTATAGAGTAAACCCACCTAGACCTACTCGTGGGCCGGGCCGGGTCGGATTCGGGCCGGGCTTGAGCATGGTATTAACATTAAATATATTTGCCCAAGCCCGGCCTGACCCAAAATATGGGCCTCGAATTTTGCCCAAGCCCGTCCATATTTGTAAATAGATAGTCCGAGCCCGTTTAGGCCCGTCCATATTATATTTTTTTATAATTTATTTTTTAAAAATATATTTTTTAAATTTAATTTTTATTAATTTAATAATTTTC
>JBBYHM010398032.1:0-13618 GCA_038381775.1 Adansonia rubrostipa | reverse complement strand
TCAATCAGCATTTATTGTTGTTGTTGGTGGGTCAAATCATCGTTAGGAGAGACTTGGCGATCGACATTTGAAATTGTAACTGACGGGTGCCACTTGGCGGGTGGGACTTGGCGGTCGTCATGTGTCGTTTTGGTCGTCGCCATATGCGGGTCATAACAGAATGCAAATTCAATTCAGTTATCGGCTTTTTATTTCAAATTTTTTGTATTTTTAATTTTTTATTATTTTAGATATTTATTTTTAAATTATAAAAAATAAAAGCTTGAACATTTATAATTTAATAGTGAAATCTAAATCTATTAGTCTGATTGACAAAAATTCCTCGCTCATTCTCATGAGTTGATGTGGACCGACGACGTTTAGCCCGTCAAGGCTTAGGATGGGGAACCAAATGGAGGCTTCGATGAATTTTTTAGGCTGAGCCTAAATTTGGCATCTTATAAGCTCAGTAAAGCTTGAACGTATATAAAAGTATATATTGTTACTGTTAGCTTATAGTAAAAACTAAGAACATTTTATAAAATATCTTAGTATCAGGAATTAAAATTTTATGGCAAATTTGTGAATTTGAAGAACATTTTTGGTTTTCAAAAACTAGATCATTGTTGATTTTTTTTAATTATTTGTTATGTTATACCGAGTTGAGGTTCACTTAAATATCGAGCCGAGGTTAGATGATCATAAGTTTTTTTTTTTTTAGAACTTCATTACATGTACCATAAGTAAAACAAAATTTTATTCATTATGATTCATAAAATCATTTAATTGTGTATCCAAAAAAGAAAAACACATCTAAATAGTGCACATTTATATGGACAAATACAACAAGTGTATATAATTAATAGAGAAATTATTACATTTATCTTTGAATTACTAGATTTCTCAAAAAAATTAATAAGGTGAGACACGTGATAGCCTCTTACCTCACTTATAGAATTAAAAAATAAAAAATAGAACATGTGATAAGTGGATTTAAAAAAAAATATCCCGGATTCATTAAAAATGAATTATAATTAATGTAGAGACCAATTTATAGTGGTTATAAAATAAAATAGTTTCTCTTAGTAACATACCTTAGGTTTCATGATCAAACATTCAAAATAAGTTTCCCATATATATATATATATATATATATATATATGTGTGTGTGTGTGTGTGGTAAAATGAATTTGAACCAAATCTAATTTGATTAAAAAGTCAAAAACTCAAATCCAAATTAGCTCGAACCTGGGACCAATCTGAACCCATACCCAAATTTAATACTAAAAATAAGAATAATTAAATTATAATCAAATAATTTTTTACAAAGTAAAAAATCTTTAATTATCAATTTTACAATTTTTTATAATAAAAATTATTTAACAATTTGACATTATGTTATTTTGGTACTAAAAAATATTGATTTTAATATATAAATATAATTAAAAATATCTTTTTATAAGTTTGCTTAAAAAATTAGTATTTGTTATCACTATTTAGTAGTGTTATATATGAATTTCAATTTTTTTATGAATTTTTAAATATATAATTATATATTTTAAAAATAAAAAATTAATATGCGTTCATTAACAAATTAGCATTAATATATAAAGTTTATTCCAAGTGCAAATTTTATATCAAATTAATATATAATTTATTCATTTTAATGTGATATAAAAATTAAAAGCACATAAGCAAAGAAATTTAGTATACAACTTAATTCTTTTTTATTAATCAAATAAATTTATTAACCTTTTACCTTTAATGAAAACTAGTTTTCTTAAAATAAAAAAGTTGATATAAACTTTAATTTTTTATTTATTATAAAATAAACTTATTTAAAAAAAATATTAAGTTATAAATTTAATAAATTTTATTAATAGTAAAAAATTTTAGAATATGGATTTAAATTTTGAGTAAATAAATTTATTTATTTACTAAGGCTAATTAAAAATTAAACATTTGAAAGTGAAGTAATTTAATGTAAACCTTAATTTGGATTAATTTTTATAAAATAAATTTATCTAATTATTATTTTTTTGAAATTAAAGTTCTTAATTAAAAATCGATAGATCTTCTTATTAATCGGAAAACATTTAGTTTTAAGTTAAGATTAAATCATTATATTAAAAAATTATACAATAATTAATTGTGATACTTATTTTTTTATTGTCTTATTAGTTCTTAAATCATAATCTTATACTTTTGTTTATTCTTGGAATATAGTTATTTATCCATTTTGATTTAATTGTTAGTATTTACAATCATATTTATATGTATGTATAATATAAATTATTATGTATTTAAATGTTAAAATTTGAGTTTATAAAATCAATTATTTCAAATATTAGTATGATTAATTTATAATATATCATATTTTTTATAATAAATTATTTAATAAATTGATTTTATATAACAAATTAATTTTATATCTTTTATGCTAATAAATATTAATTTAAATATATAAATATAATTAAAATATCTTATTATAATAAAAGTAGACTTGTCCATCGGCCGAGTAGCTAGTCTAGCTCGATCGGGCCTAGGTTTTGAGTTTTTAAGTGGCTAGCCCAACTCATAAAAATATTTTTTAGATAAGATAATATATTCTTTATTTAACTTTAATTATAAAATATATAAATAGTATAAAAATAATTTTTTAATATTTATAAACAGTGATTCGGGCTTAAATAGGGCTAAGCTAGGCTGAATTTGACTTTTAGTTTAAAATTCAAAATTTTTTCGAATCACAGCTTGGCTCATGAACACCTCTAAGCAAAAGCTTATTTTAAAATAATAAATAATTTATTTGTAGATATAAATATTTAAATTATATAAAAATTATATAATCAAATAAAATTATATAAAAAATATATAAATTTAAATTAACCTAAATCTAAAATAATTTAAATTTAAAGTAATCTAAATTTACTCTGTTACCACCTCTATGTGAATTTTTTTTTTTTTTTGGTTTTTACTTTTGAAATACAGATAACCAGTTAATGGCGTAAAAGCATGGGTTTTTCTCACTTCTCAAAAAAAAGCAAGTCCTTCGTTCACTGTTGAAATGTGGACCACTTTTTATTTCCTATATAATAAAATTAAAGTGCACCCATCGCGGGGTGGTGGCGCAGTTGGCTAGCGCGTAGGTCTCATAGCTTCTGAGTTATCCTGAGGTCGAGAGTTCGAGCCTCTCTCACCCCACAGCCTATTCATTTTTCAATTTCCCTATTCTAAATCCCAAAAGTAGTGGGCGTCTGGTCACTGATCGTAAGCAGACAGAGCAATGCAATCATGGGATGTTTACATTTTTAACTTATCCATGAAATAGCACGACTCTCTTCAATCTCTTGTTATTTTACATTACAAAGGTTGAGTTATATGTCTACATGTACGTTATCTTGTCTGCCCCCCTCGTCAGGCTAACACTTTTTGCGTCATGCATGTCTATGCTTACCTGAATGGAGGGATTTCAACTTTCAAGGCTTTGTCCTTACTCTTTTGTTCTTTTAACGGGATTGGAATCAGATACCCATGCAGTCAGTTGTATGGACTTGAGCACTGTCGATCAATTGTGTGTCTGTCTGTATAAATGTCCAAACGTGGACTCATCTAGGTAGCCATGTGAATGTGAGTGAACTTCATTCGATTTTGTTTGTTGGTGGTGAAAATGACTTGAATCTTGGTTTTCATTGAAAGGAAAGGGAAAAAATCCCAACTTTACTAGGTAAATTAATCAAGAAAAGATAGAAGATTTTATTTTGGAAAGTGTCAGTCATTGTACTTGTCACCCATCGATCCATGCCAATTCAAAGAGTTGGGCTCACTGTAACTGTCATTTTAGGATTTCGGGCCCATTTTGAAATGGCTTTTGCATATGTTTTTTGTTCAAAAACACCTTTTTTTTTTTTCTTTTTTTTGAAATTCCTTCAGACGGTTAATTTTGTTAATCACTCTGCTGTAAGGGCCATACAACCTAGTTTGAGCAGAAACTTTCTTTTCACTCTGGCGGTGCCTGGAAGTGGTTGCACTTCCCCTGAACCCTGGGGTCCATGAATATTATTGTCACCTTTGGGCATCAGAACATGTAAATGGTCTAGAGTAAAGTCGTCACTTGCTTTTACATGCCTATTCGCTTTGCAAATCTTGGATGATGTGTGGAAGAAAGTGCAAATATAAAGTTACCATTTGCACTTTCTTCCCTCCCATATCTGAACTTCTCAGATGCATGGGGAGCTGAACAAACAAAGTTGAGATCTGGTTACAGTCTTTTTATCCTATCATCATCATCCTTACAGTCTAGAATAAACCAAAAAAAAGAGAGGTTGGGATCTGAAGAATTGAGCGAGTTGCAGGAATTTATTCTTCAAAAATTTATTACCAGATCACAAAGGCTAGTGGTCCTAACTTCCTTTTATTTTATTTATTTGTTTCCCTATCTCTTATTGATGATGTTACATGTGGTTGTTGCAAAATATAATGATTAGTTGCTTTCATAGTCGTGATCTTGTTAAGACAATGGGATTTTTCATGGATCATTTCCAAGTCTTTATACAACGGTACAACCCTCATCCGATTAGAAAATTTACTTGTGTGGCAAAATCTCAGCTACTTTTAACTAATTGATTATCATTGTTACCATTTTTACGCCCAAATGAGAGCATTTGAAATCAGAATAAGTGGAATACTTTTTAGTTTGGATAAGAGCCACTTAAGTCAATTTCAACCATGAAATCCCCATTCAATTTGCTATAGGATATAGAAGAACTCGGTCCACAAATTTTTTGGCCACGATAGAGACTTTGTGTTGGACAAGGTGTGAATATTGTAAATTAAGCTTGGGCAAGTTGTTGTTGGTCCTTCAAAAAGGTATTGGAGATATCATAATCATGATAATTAAGCCAAACAAAAAAAAGCTTAAGTGGGGTTGGTTGAAACAGTTCCATCACTAGGTTAAATCAAATCCAAAGAAGTTCGCGCAATTGATCTGTTTGGTTTCTTCTGCTCCTTGTTAAAGTTCCATTAATTGAAATGGTTATCAGTATTTCATTAAGAATTGCTCCTTCCTTTGTCTATCAGGCATAGCCCCCACTAAATGACTGATTCAGAATTTTCATTCAGGACTTTTCAGTCAGGCTTCAGTCGCCAGGAAAAGTACTTTATCTTGGGAAATGGTAACATATCTTGTCGTCCTAATTATGAAATGTACCTATGTCTGTGGTTCAAAACCAAAATCAGGACTTACTGCAGTAAAGTAAAATGCTCAACTTTCTTCGTTCACAGTAGATTTTTTCACAACTTGAATTTCTTCATCTGAGTTTTTTCATCATGTTTTAGATATATGACGGTATCAAGTTGTAAGTCATCGGGCATTAATTTAACAGTACTCAACTACTTTCCGAAGTTCAAATTCACCGTGGTCGGTTGGCCCTCCCCTTTTTAAATTCTTAAAGTTGCAAATCAGTGAGTACTAGGTACAGAATGTGGCGGCGAAGGGTCTAACCAGAAGCAGATGGTGTCCCCTGTAGAATTCATGAAACCCCCCCATTCGTGCCTGCACGCCTGCAAGTTTATTTTACTGCTAGAATTCAAACATCTTTCTATTCGATGTTTACACCAATCAGTAACATGTTGCTGAGGCTTGAATACAAATAAACATGAAATCAGTCCAGCGATAAATCATTGATTCTTGATCACAAATCATTTTACAGATCATTAACGTTATCATGAAGCTGACCTCTAGTCCATTTTGGAAGCTGCTGGTTTTCGGATATTTCGATTTTGCGGGGTCTGTTTCGGTGATAGTGGACCTAAGAAACCAGTAGATGTGGAGAGCTCACATGCAAAACGTTAGAAATGGCAGAGGCATGGAAATTATGACTTTTGCCCTAATCAACCTAAGCTGGAAATAGGGTCGCCCCACTTTTTTTTTTTTTTCTTTTGATTTGTACACATCACATGTAGTGGGGAATTGTTGAGGCTTAAACATAATCATAAAGTTAGTGGGCCTAAGCTTTAGGTTTAATAGGTTTTCAATTTTTCTCGATTATTATTTGCATTGGGGTTGAAGACATCTTACATCTTTTATTAAGTAATTATCGACTTGATGTTCCAGGAAAAATGAATTGTGCCCTGGTCATCTGCCTAATAATGGCTAAATTTTCCACCAAGTTTGTGAAGTGTGGGCTCCCATTTCACCAACTTCTCCATGTTAGGTGCCGGTATACTATCAAAATTAGCAGAAAACTGTGGGTTATTAGGCTATTAGGGCTGCTCAGAAGAGAACTAAATGACCCTAAATTTGTCTCGTTAATGAATTCCAATAATGCATTGTACCAATTCAAATCTAAGATCAATGATTTATTTTATTATATTTAAAATATTATACTCGGTTATAATTTGATTTTCCATAATTTGAATGTGTGTGTATATATATATATATATATATATATAAATATAACAAAAACCTTGGTATTTTCAATCATTGATATGAACTTTTTCCAACATCAAAATGATATGATGTCTGCTATGGTTAAAGGAATGCAATGGCACACTCTCGACTGAGCTAAGCCTTGTTTGAATTCAAGTCACCCCTTGAGTTTCTTAACGGCAGGTTGTCTGGTCGCAACCAGGAAGAGCCATGTGGCTGCATCAACCCATTCCTCAGCCAGCAAGGGGCTCGTGATGTTTTCCTCCTAGGTCACAGCACCTGGGTCCATGCTAAGCTAGCAATATTAAGAAGTCTTTATTTGTTGTCAACCAGTAACACTTCGAAAATCTTGAACGTATGAATTAATACGAAGAAAAATACGATTTAAAATTTGAAAAGTTGGCAATTTTTTCATGGTGATATTAGTAAATTTAGAATTCGCATTTTAATAACTGTATATATATTTTTATTTTTAGACTAAAGCCTCATTGTAAAAAAAATTCTTAAGATTATTTTTAAATATTAAAATTAAACAAACTCATTATAGTCATGACACTAGAATATGGACTTACAATATCATATATAATTGTATAAATATAACACAAAAAAATTTAAAATTAAAATACAAATAAATAAATAATTTAAAATTTAAATAACATAAATTATTAATATATTAAAATATATATATAAATATTAATTATCATAAATATCATTATGATATAAATAATATATAAATATAATATAAACATAAAAACTCTTAAATCTACTGAAGAAAAAAACACCAAGGAGATGGACTCAACGTTGCTAGCTATGGGCGTACAGAGCATGTGATGTGACCGTTAGCCACCGACGAATCTACAAATGTATTTTTTTTCTCTTGAAAAAGGCGTATATCCAATTGTCTAACGTCGGCGTATAAATACAAAAGTATGGAAATTATAAGATAGTATTTTGATATTTTCTTTTTTTTTAAATAATTTTTCAGATAATAAAGAAAACGGACAGCTAATGAGTAGGCAATGTCAAAGTGTTGAAGTAAGGGAAGGAGGGTGACGTTTCTATTATTGGAGTTTGGTTGCAAACTTGCAAAGTAATTGTGAAGGTTTCTGCCTTTGTGGCAGTAAAACTTTTCCAAAGTCAATTTCATTTCATTTGTTGTGAATTTGTTTTGAAACTGTCTATTTCCTTCATTTAATGTGATTAACTAAATCACTTTTGGACCTTGTACTACATTTTGGACAGTAAATTTTGTTATTTTTGGGGGGAAGGGTGTTCGGAGAATGAATTAATTGCCATTTAATTAATTCGTGACAAAAAAAAAAAAAACCAAAATTTTACTTAGTGAATTGCACTATTTTTATATTAATTAATTTAGGGTTTTTGTTACCAATTAATTATTTATTGTTTTCGCTTTATTAGATTTATACATTTAAAGGATTTGAATTTATGCCCGTACAGGCGTAGACTCGGGAAATTTTGCTGGCAATTTAAAGAACAGATCGTGCATGGACCACGGTGGTCCTGATTTCATCTGATTATTTCACCTACGCAGCCTTAATCTCACTTATTTAAGGCTGTGATTACGGGGGAAAGAAATAATAAATAAGTCAAAATAATGGCATTGGCATTCAATGTGAGAAACATCACCGACGTCGTTTTCACTGGGAAACGTTTAGGACTTAGTTGTGACCTTTTTGAATAAAGCCTGCCTTTTACACCTAATTGTATTTTTTATTGTGGCAAAATAGTTAATTACTTTAGGAACAACGAAGTCAAAGCCTCAAAGGTAGGATCAAAATCCACTTAGGAAATGTACAGTGGAATGTGATCTTGCCTTTGAATTTGTGTGCAAATATGATATATTAATATATATATATATATATACACATATATGCGCACTTACTTTAATATTTTCATAAGTTAGTTGTACATATCAAAATACATTATATAATAAAGTTTTTAGATTTACGTACGCAAATTGTAGAAAGAATTATTTTGATATGACTTAATTCTAATCAATTAAAAAGAAATTTATCAAATTGAAAATTTTGATATAATTTTTATTTATTAATTATAAATTAATTTTTTTTACTAATTGACAAAATTACATAAATTTTTTTAATAATTTAATAAAATAAATCCAAAATCGAATATAAATAATCATCGTTAAGATTACTTTTTTTTACGAGAAAAGATAGAGGTGATTTATTATTGTATAATAAGTTTGCTTAATTAGTGTCCAGACGCCAGTTAAAATTATTTATTATTTTATTTTAATAGAGTTATTAGATAATAATTAACATTTTTCTTGTGTTATTAGGAAGTTATATATATATATATATATATGTGTGTGGAGTAGGTGGAGGAAACAAAAGAATACAAAGATCATCACCACAAAAGTTTTCATCAAAGAAACAATAAATAAATAAATAAATGCAGGCGAAGGAGCATAACAAACCCCACAAATGGCAGCTTTTTTAAGCCTAGAAACTGGCAAAATCCGAATATCATGCAATCAGAAATTCCATTATATTACAAAATTGTAATATAGTAATCAGAAATTCGGTACGAATGTAAGTCTGACCCTTCTACTACGAGATCTTGATTCGGAGATGTGGGACACCTTGGGGGTGGGAGACTTAAAGACTTTTTTTTTTTGGTTTTTTGATAAAAATTAATTAATTTTAACTTAATTTATTTGAAGAAAACACGAAGCGCTTACAGTAAATTAGCAGACCCTGTTCTTAATGAAAAACAAGGGGTTATATATATATATATATTTGATAGAAATTTTAATATTTAAAAATTTATTAAATTTTATTTAATTTAATTCGAGTTAGATCGATTCACTTATTGAGTTAAAGCACTCTTCATATTGATTTTTTTCATTCACGACACTTAAACTTAAAATATTAATAAAAAAAATGTCGAACTACTTGAACCTACTAACGTTTTATATTTCTTATGTTATCAAACAAACTCAAACTTTAAAAGTTATAAGTATTTTTAAAACAAAATAAAATCTTAAATTTTTATATTTTTATTATATTTAAATAAATTTTTATTTTTATTTAAATTCAATACATTTTTAATTTTTAATTAAAATAAAATTTTATTTTAGTATAAATCAAAAGATAAAACTTAATAAAAAAATAAAATTTTACTTAAAAATAAACAGTTCAGAAGTTTTTTTAATAATATTTTAATCTTTAAAAAAGGCTCAAAATCTAATCCCTTCATACATCATCAACAATCCAATTGATGGGTCGATTTTCCTTGATGTTCTTCCGAAGCCTCTCATAAGATTATATATATATATATATATATTATCGTAAACAAGAAGTTTTCCGGAGAGGGCCACTGCTGTACCGTTGATGTTTATTATCAGATTGACATTATTGATTTGTTATAATTCATCAAAATTGACAAAGAAAGAAAAAGAATAAAAGGAGAAGCCACGTGACGAAACATAACTTTGATTTGATGTGCGATAAAACACTTATCAACCTTCAATTCAGAATTTGATTCGACTTTACTGACGCTTCTGATCAAATTAACATCTTGATTTGATTTTAAACCGATAGATAAAGATAATTATCAATAATTTGAGCGTGAAATACCCTTATCTTCTTATCATCCTAAACAAAACATTAAAATTATTTTCGTTATATCTAAATATTTAATTTAATGAAATTTAACTCAAAAGAGTAAGTTTTGAAATTTTTCTTAAATTGAATTTTTTTTGTCGACTATGTCAATAAAAATTTTGTATATTATTATCCAAAAAACATGGGTTTTATTTTATTTTTATAATTAGATAATATTTTATTTTATTATTTTTTAAAAAAGGTTAAGTCATCTTTCAACATTCTAATGTAAAACAAACAAGGAATCTTTCATTCTTCTTTGTGAATATATATATATATATATATATATATATAGGACCTTTTTTTTTCAAGAAAAAAAAAGTAAACAGCGTGATGAGAAAGAATAAAAGTACGTTGGACTTGGATTGGATTGAAACCCCTGTTGGCTGGAAACTTCCTGCTTACAAACAAAACCAAAAAACAGTAACACCTATAAATCAAGACAAAGTGGTGTTTCTTGGGTTTAAAAGGAAAGTTAAATTGACATGGTTTTTTATTTTTGGTCAAATTGATTTAACTGAGTGAATTGGTTGAATCAATAAGTTTAAATCAAATTTTAGATATGGTTAAAAGCATCTTAATGTTAAATAAATATTAAATATATTTAATTATTAATAAAAATTTAATAATTTAATTTTTAATATAATTTTAAAAAATTATGAGTTAAAATCTCATTAAATACAAAAAATATAAAAATAATTTTTATTGATTGAACCGATGGTTCATCGGTTCAAGTGGGCCGTCTGATCCTTTTTTCAACCATGGTGTTTCTTTCCCTTGTCCAACCAAAAAGTTTACTTTTGACGCCAAAAATCTATTTTATAGTAAATGTTTTAGTTTTTTGTATAATTATATATTATTAATTAAGTGATAATTATATATTATAAATATTGTTTGTTTATTTTTTATTTGTAATTGTTTAAATATTCATTGGTAACAAAATTGTATATATTAATCAATGATTAAATTTAAACAAATAAAATTATTATTATCTTATTTTGATTAAATATTTAGATTAAAATAAAAAATATATAATTTCAATTTTATAATAAATAATATAATAATAAAATTTTATTATAATGATTATTAAATTTAGTTCAAAACATTTTATACATTCGTACTATATATATTATAGATAATATTTTCCCTAGTTTTTTATATTATAAATTCTATAGCAGTTTATTTATTTATTGTAATTTGTATATCGGATGTAAAGTATAATACATTTATTGAATTTTGAAAAATGGTCAAATTATTTTGAATGTATAAATAATTAAAAAGAAAAACAACTACAAAAGTTTGGTGAAAAGTACTACTAGTCTACTTGTGGTGCTAATTTCTTTTTAATAATAAAGGAAATCAAATTTATTCTGAGGATAAGCTCACAAGCCTTGCCAGTTAGTAGCATTACTTTTATTAAATGATGAAAAAGGACTATTGTGCACAACCTACAAGTCTCATTAAAAAAACAAAGATCCTCTTCATTAAAAAAAATCAAATTAAAAAAATTAATATTATTATTCTATTTAATTTAAAAATGTAAAATAAGTAAAATGTATATTATTATTCACGTTCAAAAGTTAAATGTATCTTTTATCAAGTTAAAAAAAAAAAAAGAAAAAAGAGAAGGTTGATTTCTTTCAAACCAAAAAGATTTAACTATTTTTTAATCGAATTTCAAGGAATTTTAAATGAGTTTTTTATTTACCTTATATGAAGATATTAAACTCAAAATTTTGATACATAAATTAAAAACGTACCAAATAATTTATATATATTAAAAAATATAGGCCTTTAGTAGTGAAAAAAATAGAATATTTATTCCGTTAACATGTTAGGAAAAAAACCGTTTTCGTGCCACGTCACCAAAAGCGGGCCCCGAAAAAACCCGTATTAATCCAAACAGACTCGTACCAAAAATAAATCGTCGTAATCAATTTACCTGATTTGCCCCCCCGCTTTGTTTTTTTTTTTTTGGAGATAATAATAATCTGATAAAAATAAATCCCGTGGATCTCTTTCTGAATTCCAAAATTTTTCAACTTCCGTGTTTGCGGCATTACCTTACCAGTGCCACGCACTAGCAAACAACTGGCAAAGTCACAAATTTACCAAAAATTAAATAATAATAAATAAATAAATAAATAGCTAAACAGTAGCTAAAAATCCTCTGCATCGTATGGTATTGTGAGCTTAGCCGGCGCTCCAGTACTGACACGTCATTTTTTAATCTCACCGACAGATTAAACGCGGTAGACTTTGCCGCGCAATTTGTTTATCCCACCAATTATCGTATTTTATTTTAATTTTTTATTAATTTATATATTTTATAATATTATAATTATATTTAAAATTTTTATATTTATATTAATTTTAATATATTTATAATTTATATCATATAAATTTTAAAAATATAATTATTTTATATTATTTTTTAAATTATATATTTTATATTTATATAATCACGTTAAACATCGTTAAATTTAACGTTAGTACGACTTTTGTTACAGTTTTATTATAACTAGAAATTCTCTAACTTATATGGGTAATGATTTTTGGTGATTTAATATTATTTGAATCAAAATTTTTTACGAAATTGGATCTTGATCCAATCAATGCATATCTCTTCGCCTTTCACATTATCCGATGTGATGTGAGTAAGTATAATATAATATAATAAAAAATAAAAACTCATACATTATTAGGCCTTATAATATTTAATAAGATTAAATAAATATATACGTATAAAATTAAAAAAATAATATGATATGATATGAATATATTTTTAAAATTTATTTAATATAAATTATAGATGTATCTAAATTGATATAAATATAAAAACTTTAAAACATAATTATAATATGATAAAATATACAAATATAATATAAATACATGAATTCTAGATCTATACTTTATTGATTTACAGCAAGACATAGTTCAATAGTCAATGAATAATAAAATTTTTATTTCTCTTAAATTTTAAATATCATATAGCATACTAGACGAATATAACATATTTAATAAATATGATCTAATATATTTAAGTTTAATTGCATTAATACATTTAATATATGTATTATATTTATATTTAAAATTTTGAATATTTAATAATTTAAATTGTTTTTATATTTGTACATTAATATAAAAATTAAACACACCAAATATACACAATTAATTAATTGTTTATACTCTATTGTAAAATACTTGTTAATATATTTTTATATAAATATTATTACATTCCATGTAGTAAATTAATAATGATTTAATGATAATTTTCAATTTAGTGAATGAAGATAAGGATAATTATTTAGTATATTTATGGTTGAGTTTTTTAACTTCACGAGTAGAATTAAAAGATATGTCATATGTGTTATTTATTTATTTTTTATTTTTTAAATATATAGTAAAAGTATATAATAATCTTTTTTAATCACACTTATAAAATTAATAAATTTTATTATTGATATACCTGATAATAATTTATAAAAATAATGTGATATATAGAATTAGGATGAGTTTTTATTTATAAAAGCAAAGTATCATATTAAAAACATTATATTTA
>JBBYHM010397957.1:1236-13620 GCA_038381775.1 Adansonia rubrostipa | reverse complement strand
TTTTAGTAATTGGATCAGCTCCACTTGGCTTAAGGTTGTCGTCTAAATAATATTTTTTAAAAATTCAATAATAATATATAATTATTAATTTTAAAATATTTTTAATATTTTAAATAATAAAATGGACTTTGAACTTGACCCAATTCAATTTAGACCGAACCTAAGTCATTAAAAAAATTATTTGGACTAAGATAATTCAACCCAACCTAATTAATGGACACTTCTAATAGCATAGAATAACAATTTCATTTTTGGTCGTATTTTGGACCAAGTTTTTGGATTAAAAATTCCGTTATTACATTACATGTGAATAAATATTTTAGATTAAAAAAATGAATGGCTAAAGTAGAGGTGTTCATGATGGGGTTAGGTTACCATTTGTATATTTTTAAATTTTTTTCTAAACTCGAGCTGGTTCAGTTTGAAAGTCAAAATTACTATTCAAATAACAAACAAATATTTTTTATATTATTTTTATATATTAAATTTAAATAAAAAGTATTTTTTATTATTAAATAATAATTAGGGCCAGATCAACTTGAATTAAAAAAACCTTGTATCCAAGGCCTGACTACATTGAATCACCCAGCTAGATGAGTAACCTAACCAATGGATAGGTTGACGTTGAAGCAAGGAGAAAAATAAAGATGAAGAATTGGAAAAGGGGAATGAATCATTTCCAAAAGAATATATTTATTTGTTTATAAGGTTACCATCCTATAATTTTGTTCGTTGTCACTTAAATATATATATTTATATGGCTAATGGATGTGTAATAGCTTCATTTTTTATATTTTTGCAGCATTTTTTTTAATTTTGTAAGCGGTTAAAAGATTATCATATATCTCACTTTTTTAATTATTTTTAGTTTTTACTATATCTTAAGAGATAAGTATCACTTTATTAATCTTAATCGTGAAATTACTATTAGTGAATATAATAATTTCTCCAGATAATATAAATAAAAGAAAATTCTAACTTGTAGTTAAAGTGTTTCCTTATCTTTTATTTTTGACAAAGTCATTATTTAATGATATTTGAATTAATTAGTCAAAAATTCTCAAAATTATAGCTACCTATGTAATAAACAAATTTTCAGACTACTTTTCAAAAGTAGTATGATTTAATTTTTTGTTGAAATGTTAAATTTTTAATTTTAATGATTAGAATTTAATTCAGAACGATGAATTTCATAAGGGTGTAGATTATTTTCTCTTCCTAATTCCTTCTAACTACAAATAAGAGCATTTTTATGGTTACAATTTTATGGGCATTTGTAGTGCCCAATTTTTTTAATGTGTTTTTTAATAGGTAGGCCTTTCAAAAATATATATTTAAAAGGTGAAATGGTAACAACTTTTTTTTTTTTAAAATATAAGGTACAAATTAAATGAGTACTCTAATCATCAAGTCAAGAAGCATTCTTGCAATCTCAATAAAATGTGTTATTTTTTTCCCTTTTGGGGGTTGCATATTTAGAGTAGTAATAAAATTTTTAATTGAGTTGATATCATTAGTCAATTGACATTAATTTTATTGAAGAAATTACTAATTTTTTTTAATAATGATTATAGAATATGGGATATTAATATTTTTTTAATTTTTTAAAAATTTTACAAAAATTTTCCATTTTTATATTAAAAATTATGTAAAAATACACTAAAAATAACTACTTAGCTAAAAAAATTACCCACTCGCATGTTTCTTATCATAAAGGGAAATTGAGAAGAAATTCCCTTTAAATTCCTCAAAAAAGTGGTAGGTAAAATTTGTGGTACATATTTTTGATAAATAGTTTAAATTAAGATGTGTTTTGATGAAAAATTTTAAGGAATGATTTTATTTGTAAACAAAATTAAAATTTAAAATAGAATTAACTGCTTGGTAAAATATAAGTTAAAATTGTGATCACAATACTCAAAATTTGAATGATAAATGTTGAAGGGTTTAATTTCTTTCTTAAAAATTGAGAAATTTCTTGAAAAACTCAATATTTACTCTGTTTTTTTTTTTTTTTGCACAACTTCTATTTTTTTTCAATTCTAACTAAAAAAAAAAAATTCATTTTTAAGTTTTTATATTGTTATTAACATTTATACATTTTTACTAGTCTAATGACAAATATTACATGTCTATTTTTTTCCACTACTTGGTTTTTTCTATCTTTAATATCATAATTATTTTTCATTTCATCAAATTTTAATATTCGAAATTTCTTTTTAAAAAAATACTTACCTCAAACAATGTAATTACAACGTTGTTATTTTTGAGTTGGACCTTTTCAAAAGTTTTAAAATTAATAAAACTAATTAGTGTCACACATGTGCGATGTTGCAGGAATCATTATATTTTTCAATGAAATAAGTGAAAAAATTACAAATTAATTATTGATTTGTTACTTAGTTTCTATATGTATAAATTTTATGAGGAATTTTAATGATAGGAAAGGAAAAACTCTAAAAATCCCGACGGTAATAGGTCTATTATACATGCAATAATAGTATTTAGAAGACACACCAAAAGAAGTATATGACATACATAGCAATAATTCTCATAAAGAAGATAAATAAAATCTATTAAAAGTGAGCTACTGTAGTTGTATAAAAGAAAATACTTCTCCTAAATTGAGACGTTTAGCTCATAACTTAAAACAAAATATTATGTATAATCAAGTTGAATAGCCCAATTGAGAGTAACATCAATGTTTTTGAATATTTAATGCAAGGAAAAAATGAAACCATATGAAACAGAACAAAAACTTAAAACAAATTATTTGTTGAGATATGGAAATCATTTTGGCTTGGACTAAAAAAGCCTTAGTTTTTACTATTCCATATTATGGGTATAATCTGTAATATATCAATGTCTATAAATAATTTTTATCCATAATTTTATGTCCTACTTGATTTAATCAATAAACAAATATATTAAGAGAGCCTCTCTCTCAGCTTCTGTGTTAAAGGCAAGAAATCAAGTACCCTCATGTTGAAAGTAGAGTCGCATAAAAAAAAGGCTTACAATGTAAAACTCTAAAAAATGCAAATATTTCAATGTGTAATACACTATATATAACAAACTATAAATCTAATATAAAGAAACTTCATCCAAAGAAAAACTATAATAAATTAAAAAATTGAATGTCACTTTAAAAGGTAAAATGACTAATCTTGTAACGAATTCAAAACATTACAAAGCACGTACATTTGTACATCAAATTTGTATGAATATGATAACGCACGACAGGTTATTTTTTAACATTGATGGTTATACAAGGAGCAAAGGAAGCATGAAACGGTACTAGAAATCTTTGGGATGAAATCAAGCACATTGTTACCGATAGCAGAATCGCATAAAAGACGAGGTTTACAATGGAAACTCTAAAACGATACAAATATTTCAATGTGTAATACACTATATATAACAAACTATAAATCTAACCTAAAGAAATTTCATCTAAAGAAAAACTATAATAAATTAAAAAATTGAATGTTACTTTAAAAGGTAGAATGACTGATCTTGTAACGAATAAAATCAAGTATCAAATTGCAACTTCAAAACATTACAAAACATATACATTTGTACATTAGATTTGTATGAATATGACAATGCATGACATGATATTTTTTAGCATTAGTGTTCAGAAAAGGAACAAAGAAAGCATGATAAGATACTAGAAATCATTGGGATATTTAAAGAAAAAAGACAAAGCAGGGTACTTGACTTAAAATGTTGAATGCTAGGGATTGATTGAGCATAGTAATGCATAAGGCCACAAAGGTTGCAGCTAGACCTGTTAATTAGGCAGGTTGAGTTGATTTCGAGTCAGGTCATTTTGGGTTGAGTTATTTTAGGTTTTAAAATTTTTGAGTCATTTTTAAGTTCTGGTCATTTCGGTTCTGAATCATTTTGGTTTCAGGTCTTTTCAGGTTCAGGTCATTTTGGTTTCAAGTTGTCTTGGTTTCAGGTCCCTTCAGGTTCGGGTCAATTAGGTTTAATGCTTGGGTTAATTGAATTTTGGTCATTATGGATTTGAGTTAATCGAGTATAACACTCGGGTTAAATTAGGCTCGAGTCATTTTAGGTTTGGATTTGAGTTAATTGGGTTTAACAGTTGGATTCATCGAGTTTGGTCATTTTGAGTTCAGGTGAATCAAATTTGATACTAGATTTATGCAAGTTCAGGTCATTGGTGTTAATTTATCAATTTTAAAATCAAATCAAATCAAATTTAAATAAATTATTTGCTCGAATAATATTTAATTAAAATTTTATTAAAATATAAAAATATAAATCTTTTAAACATATATTTTAATTTTTAATAAAATAAATATATTTTTTACTTAATTTATGGATTTTTGCATAATTGGATTATTTTTCAAAATCAAGTGTCAATTTTACTTAAATAATTATTATCATTTAACAATCTTTTAGTAAATATTACTATCAAAATTTGTGTTTCCTATTTATTTAGTAAATATCACTAGCAAATTTTTTTAACAAGTAAGTATCATCATCTAAAAGGCTATAAAATAAAAAATTATTATTATGACTAAAATGAAGTTGTCGCCTAACAAAATTTTAACTAAACTAACTTAAGATCCAATAAGCCAATAAAAGTTAACGCATTAACCATAACCAAATTAAACTTAAAAAAATCAATTAAAAAAATAAATAAAAGTTAACCAATTAACCCATTATCCTTGCCAATAGAGGAATGGTTTTTATTTCTTTCCATTATATATAGTTTTATTTGCTATTGAGATTATACCGTATTTTAAGTTGCAATAATGGAAGTAGAAATGTTCCCAAATGACCTCTCAAATATTTGCTTACTAAAAAGATCTTTTTGCAAAGTATTTTTAAAAATTTTACATGAAATTGTGGTCCTATATTTTGATTCGACCAACAAGATTATGACCTATTTCTTTTATGTAGATTTTTATGTTTATAAATAGAAAGATTGCAAAGTATATCTGTGTGTTTGAGTATTGAAGTTTCAAGGATTATCGAATTGAACTATCAATTTCAAACAGCTTGCAAAACCATATAGGAGTTTTTTTTAAATGTTCACTTAGTTGAATATTGAATTTTTAGTTGATTATGATTTAATTTTTTTTTCAATTCCCTTATTCAGGTCCGACAAAGAAATAGAAACATTTTTTTATTTTTGACAATGATAATTATGAATGTGTTTTTTTATCACACTTAAGTGAAAAGTAAAAAATTATAAATAAAACAATGATGGTTATAAAAAGTTTACCAGTAATATTTTTGTAGGTTATAAATAAAATAACAAAAATAATTTCTTTTTTTTTACATAACAATTTAAAACAATTAAATTAATGAAATATTAAAAATTATTATAATAGACTCATATATAATTATTGTACTATTTTACATAAAAATAAGAGAATAAAAACGTGAACATAATCAATTTATACATACCAAATAGTATTTGCATCTTTATCACAATCCAATATAATTACAAGTTATGAAAAAAAAATAAATTAATAATTTATGTTGTAAGTATTATTTTTAAGAACTTAATGTTTTTGAAATAAAATTACACTTAATTTAAGTTTAAAATATTTCAAGTTAATTGTTCAGGTCATTTCGAATTGAGGTTATTTTAGGTTTGGGTCATTTCAGGCTTCGGTCACTTTTTGTTCGGGTCATTTTCAGGGTTTGAGTTGATTGGTTTCGGGTTATTAATTTTTTTAATCAAATCGGGTTGGATCAGATTCGGGTTTGGGTTGACTAGCAGGGTTTTTTAGGTTCTAGTTAAAATTGACGGGCCTAGTTGTACTTATAAGAATTTTTCAGCAAAATACCAATAGCAAAAATAAAATTATGGAAAAGTTTTTTTCTCTAATTTTATATCATTAGCAGTGCTACAAAACACAAGCAACTCGTATTCCAAATCATAAATAATTGAAGCATAAATTAAATAATAAAGATAACAAAAATGCATATTTTTATGCATTCAGTTACAAATTATTACTAAAATTTTAAAAGTAAAAGGTAAAAAGGAAAATATAATGTCAATAACTATCAGAAGAGAAGATGATTTATAATATTTGTTTTCAAATTTCACATGAATGAGGAAAATTTAAAATTTTTAAATGAAAATGGAAGGATTAAGTTCATGAGCAACAATAAAAGAAAGGGTATAAAAAACATAATAAAAGTAAAATAAGCATAAAATTGAGAGAAAATGTTACCAAGATATGGAAAAGATCTTGAAGGTTGTACAACATGAATATTTTCTGAAGTATAAGTATAATATGTAGAGAAAAAGTAAACAATAATGTAAATTTGAATGTAAGTTCTTGAAAATCTTTTTTCTACACTATGCTCTAGTCTCAATTGTTTGTGCTTTGTCCTTATTTACTGTCAAAATCTTTTAGTTGTGTCATAATGTAACTCTTGAAAGTCGAAGTAATCACATACAATTAATTGGACATGGAATTAGTCATGCAAGAGGCAAAAAGCATGTTAAAGAAGCAAATAGTTAATTCATTTTACAGCATTAGCAATTAAAATATTAATAACAAAAAAATAATGATTTATCATAAGCAAAACGAAAGAGAGCTGCATATTTAAACTGAATAAAGATGCTAAAAATGGGATGTCTAAATTAAAATTGCACTGAATATAGATGATGAATAGGCCATCATGCTTATGAATTCTTGTACAAAATTAATTGAACAATGCATACTAGTAGAAAATAAAATAGCAAAAAATTAATACAAAGAATATATGGTATTAGTTAAACAAATTATAAATATAATATAGAAGAAAAAGTTAGACAAAGCTTTAAAATAAGTTAGATAATTAGTAAAATTACTTTTGGATCTAAATACTTCATTCATTTCATTTAAGTTTTTAGCACATTAATGTTTTTTCATTGAGTAAAGCATAAAGTTTATCTATTAAAACTCAAAAATAGACAAACTGCATAAAGGTATGTGGCAAATAAAAAATATACACCTAAAATAATTCAACTAGCATTTGATTGAAATAATTTCCAAAAAATTTTAATCAAAGAGCCAATCCAACACTTACTTAGCTAATCAAAAAAGTACTATATTTTTTGTAAGATCAAAAGTGAAAAGAAAATTATAATATAAAAATATTTATAAGATTTAACTAAAGTAATAAGAAAAGACAATTACTAACACATAGTGAAAGCACTATATTTTCTATAAGATCAAAAAGTGAAAATAAAAACTATAACATGGAAAATATTAATGAGATTTTAACTACAGTAACGAAAAGGAAAAAAAAAAATACTAAAACTCACTTTAATGATTGAGAAAGCACTTCGTTTCTTGTAAGATCAAAAACCAAAAGTAAAATTTATAAAATGAAAAAAAAAGTTATGAAATTTATCTAAAGAAATAAAAAATGAAATTATTCAATAATAAATAAAAAATAGAAACTAAATTGCAAAACAACTGAAAATACTTAGCTTGTCAATTTTATTAAAACTTTAATAAATTTCAGACATGCTCTAACAATTAGAACGTGCATAAATTTCTTTCAAAAGTAATAATTAAATCAATTTATACAAAAATTAAATATTATACATTTCTATATATTCTATTACACCTAAATAGATTTAACATGAATAGGTTACCCATAACAATTTTTTTTTATAACAAAAGTAATATTAATTTTTCATGAAAAAAAAACTCCTTAAATCATTGATAATTTCATCATTTCTTTTGTGTGTTAACTTGAAAATAAAAATCGCATCTTAAAAAAAAATTTCTACATTATCAAGTATGAGTACCTAAAGTTCTTAATCTAAAAAGAAGCAAAAAGTCAAAAACAAAAAACCAAGTTAACAACCATATTCTGACAAAACACTTTAATCCTTATATGTAAAAAAGTATAATTTAATCTTTGTACACATTTATCACTTGATGAAGTCTTATACGTAAGAAAATATAATTTAACCTTTGTTCACCTTTGATTCAGGTAAGAGAAATTATGTGAAAAAAACAACAAAAAATTCATGAACTCTAAAAACTTGAAGCAGAAATAAATCCAGAGATACAAACCATAAGATATTGTAAACTAACCGCAAGATTAATTGTTGAATTTTGTTCTATACAAGCTTGTTAAAGAAGACCCTACTTAAAATAAAAAACAATGAGATACACGCAGATATAACTTTATCAAATTTGAAAAAGAAAAACAGTGATTGTAAAGTAAAAATACTAATATCCTAAAAGACATTGAAATCTTCCCAAACTTGCTTTTTCTATTTCCTTCTCCTCCATCTCTTTCTTTCCAGACCTTCTTGTCACTGCCATATCTAATCTATTTTTTAACAAAACAATCCTTTAAAAATAGATCTCATCCAAAGATTGTTAAAAATCTATCTCATCCAACTCTCCTCCCACTTGCATTCTCTCTTAAACTTTTTTTTATTTTTATTTTCATAGATTATTTAAGAAAAGAAAAGACAAGGATGGATGAAAATGAACTATTGAGACTTAAGGAGGGAATAAAAAGGAAATAAGAAAGCATGGAAAAGTTTAATGAGTTAGTGGGATTTCGTGAAATAAATAAAAAGAAAGAAATGATGGAGTATGGGTTGGTGAGGAATGGAGTCAAATGAGTTGGTGAGGGAATGTAAAATGGCGGGATAGTTACAGAAAGGAGTAAAATATGAGAGGAAAAAAAATAAATAGAGAATGAAAGATTAGACAAAATTATCCAAAGAGAATTTAAAAATTCCAACTGATAGAAAATACTAAGACAAAAATAACCGAGCAATCATAGATTACTTCTTAGTCCCCCAACTCAAAAATAAAAAGATAGTAAGATAAAATGGTGATGTGTGTGAATAATGTCAATTTTAAGAACAAATTACTTGATATTTATATTTTCTTTTCACATTTTTTTGATTTTTTTTTTGATAAAGTCAAGGTCCACTGGTTTTATTGAAGTTAACTAAGTGAAAGTTCCCTGCAATTCTATAACCATTTTTATTTATATATATATGAATGACATTGTCACAAAAGTTTAATGTCATTGCCATGCATATATATATATATTAAGGCAATTGGTGATCATAAAAATGTTGTTATTTCGTAAAATATAATAGACCAAAAAGCAAAGATCCATGGGAAAAAAGAATAGGAACGAAAAAATTGATGGAAAAAGCTGAATATTGATTCAAATCCTAGAAGCAGATGGTCGATAGCCATTTTAAATCTTGAAGAGTAAATACTACTTTGATCTTTTCTTTAGAAATTTATTAGTAATTAAAGCAAGTTCAATTCTAGTGATCAATATATATATATATATATATAGAAAATTATTTGCACCGTGAACAAAGAAATGAAAATATTATTAGTAGCATGCATGATGATATTCTCTGCCATATCATGTCTTTTCTTCCTTTAAAATCTACTGTTTAAACCAGTATCCTTTCCACCAGATAGAAAGATATATGGAAGAGAAATCTTTCAGAACAAAAAGGAAACACTATAGCCGATGCTTTTACTACAATTTCAAGCTTTCTCTTCCATGACTGCTGTTTGATCAATATTCCCAACAGCAACGACCAACAAGTAATTGGGGGTTCAAATTCAATTTTGGCAAAGGTAGTTTCATCTCAATTGCTGTTGAACCTGATAAAGCACTTCATCTTGATTTCTCCAATGTCAAACAAGAATTTCCTTGGCGGTTGGATTGGTTCCTAGAAATTAATAGCCTCGGGGGAAGAAAGTTATTGGTAATCATGTAATCCATACGAATCAACCATCACCATTTTCATTCAAACTAAAATCCTTCACTTGAAATCAATTTCTTGCATTTCTAGTGGAGCAATTTCATCTGCAATCACCAATTTCAAGTCTCTGGAGTGTTTGACAATAGAAAAAAGCCCTGGTTACGGTCTTTAAAACTAGAAGCTTCAAAGCTTGAAAAAATTAACAATCTTGGATTGCCAACAATTAGAATCTCTCCATTTTGAGGCTTTCAAGGCAAAGTAGTGTCGTTTGAATGTTATTATAATAGCGGCTCATATTGGCTTTGGACAGAGTATAGTGGTTTCGACCTGGTAGATGCCATGCTTGATTTCAAACAAGGCCCTGGTTATGGCTATACCAACATTAGTAGTTGTGGATTTAAGTCAATCTTTGCATGATTGATGTAGAATCTCTTGCACTTTGTCGCTGGGTTTTCAACTTACGTTTGAATTAGAATATGTTTTGTTATCCAAATTTTTTATTTGTTCAAATATTCATGTCTTACATATGTTTCAGACACATATTTATATATGAATATAAGTTACACTACAAAATAAGATATTTTTAGAGATGAGATAAGAGGAAAATTAAAAAAAAAACTTCTTTATCTTGAATAATAGTATTGTGGACGAATATTATCCACAAAACATTTTAGAGATAGCTTTAAAGGATGACTGTTATGGATGATTTTTCATTGCTAAAACTTTTAGAGATGAATTTTTATTTTTTAAAGGCAATTATTGATCATTCATAATTCTTCTGAATTTTGTAATGTTATGATCCTCTAAATTTATTCTAAGTTCGGATAATATATAATATGTCTATTTTAGAGTAATTTTTTTTTTTTAATTTTTATGTTGTTATACGTTCATTCTTTGATTAACTTTATGTACTTTAGGCTTTTAATTTTCTTTTGATTTCTCCCATTTCATTTAGACATTGATGAACCTATGCTACTATAATGTCCAGTTTCCTGTGGCTTTGAATTCAAGCACTTAACAGAGCTTTGGTGGATTGATTTTTCAAAAGAGAGATTCACTAGCAATGCCTTAATCTCTTTTTTGAAGCAGTGTCCTCAATTGACTATGGTCAATATAACTATAGGTTTTTATTTTATTTTATTTTAGTTTTTTTCATATTAGTATAGCTTTACATCCAAATAATTTTGGATATAAAAAAATTTCATGACATGAATCCGATATGAGAAAAATAATTAAAACATAACACGATACTAATATATAAATATGTCAACTGAATTATTAATGTGTCAAAATTTACATAAATATATAATACTTTAAAAACAATAATAATACAAAACAACACGAATACAACTTTCTGTAGTTCAATTGTTAGGTTTACTATTTACACAGAGCATCCTATGAATATGAACGACTTATGTTTAGTTTAGCAAAAACAAATTGTATCATTGCATTGCTTTAACAATATTTTTGATATATGATATATAAGATATATATATATATATATATATGTCTATTACTCTCCGCAAGTAGTTGCGAATCAATTGTTATCGATTAATTACTTTTAAATTAATTCTTTGAATTTCACGATTTCAACAATTGTAACCTTACAGATTGATCCAAAAACTTATAAAAAAGAAAAATCCGAGTAACTTTGAGTCACAAGGCTTTCAAGATTAAAAGATCTCAAGGTTGTGAAATTGGAAGGATTTTCAAATGAAAAGGAAGAGATTAAATTGGAAAGAGGTATCGCAAAATGGCTCGAATACGAATCTTGACCAGCTTGGCTTAGAATGGCGAATGTCCCCCTGTTTCTGTATATCTGCATGTCGTTATTTTCTTTTATTTTTGAGGCCATATCATTATTTTTATCATTTTTTTGTGTCTAGAGACTGAGTTGGCGAGATGAATCACTCACTTGACTTAACTCTAAATAGTCGTTACAAAATGACCATTTATTTTGGAGTTGCCACCAATCTTATATTGGCCAGGTGAGATTGGACACTTGTCAGAGTAATATTTTAAGGATTACGAAACCCATAAAAACAAACTCGGAGGTCTGCACTCATACCAGAGATTGCATGAAAGGGTACAGGAGTAAGTTACAATCACAAGTAAAGATCAACCTTCTTGTAATGCCTAACAATCGATACCTTATTAATCACATGTTAACATAAATTTAATTTTTATTCAATTTCAATATTTGATATTTAATTATAATTCCCATATTTAAAAAAAAATTTTATGAAATAAATTTATTATTCTGTTAGAGAAAATTGGGTATTTAATATTTTTGGAAATCAAAATATCTTCCATCCCCTGCAGAAGAACCAAGAGAAGATGAAAGTTTTTTAATCATTCTCTTTCGTACCTCATTGGAGAGGTGATGGAATACGAAATGTTTTAAAAATCAAAATATCTTTTGTAACCCGCTGGAGAACCTGTGGAATATAAAATGTTTATTTTTTTGAAATTTATAGAAAATCCCAATTTTCATATTTTTAAAAGCATATCTCGTTATTAAAATAATCCGTAGAATTCCTCTCATATGATGAGAGAAACTCTACATACTATTTTAACATCGAAGATATTGCTTACTTTTCAAAAATTCCAATTTATTTAATAATAATAATAATAAT
>JBBYHM010397946.1:0-13625 GCA_038381775.1 Adansonia rubrostipa | reverse complement strand
GACTGGGACTATATTGGCAACCCATTCTGGATATTTGGCTACTCCAATAAACCCTACATCAAACTGCTTCTTGACTTACTCTTTAATTTTGATGAGCATTTCTAGCTTCATCCTCCTTAACTTTTGCCTGATTGGTTTGCATCCAGGCTTGATGGGAAGCTTGTGGACCACTATATCAGTGTCTAGTGCTAGCATGTCTTGATATAACCAAGCGAATACATCCCGATATTCCTAGAGTAAGTCTATCAGCTTGGTCCTAGTTGTCAACTTTATTGAGGTTTTGATTTAACCTCCTTTCAGTCGTTCTGAGTACCCAGATTTATTACTTTCATTGGGTCTTTATGGGGCATGATCTGCTTCTCCTCTTGCTCAACTAATCGTAAGAGGTCTGGTGGTACGAAGCCTTCTTTGAAATCTTCTTCAAGATCGACTTCACTAGTGCAAATTAATTGTTCAAAATCGATCTTCAAAAACCCATCAAAGACATCCATGTCACTATTGTCAGGACACCTGAGAGGGTAAAGGAATAAACATTGCAAAAGGCACACACAACTAAGGGATTTGGATAAAAATGAGGGCAAAAGAGTAATGGAAATAAGAAAGTTGAAAAATGACACATAATGATATATACAAGTCATTTCATTGATAATGTTTGATAAAAAAATGCCCCTTACATAGGACACATATCTGCCTTTGGGCGAGGGCAGATAGGTTCATTTCTTAACGTTACATGAAAGGGACAGGAAAAGTGCAGGGGCTCTCTTCATAACCTTATTATCAAAATCAGGTCTTAGTGGAAGGACATAACTTTTATGGCTTAGTATCTTAGAGATAAAAGTTATTAAGTGCTCTATTTATGATAACCAAAACATCTTTAGCCTTTTGCTCTTCTGATTGGCTTGGATCAATTCGACCTCATGAATAAAATATCTCATGGAGAGATAGAAACATTGTCAGTTTTGACTCTCTCTCTTGACCTAATGATCGTGTCATTTCCTGGTTGCAGATCCTCTTTTCTTGCTACTTTCTCGAGTTCACATTGGCCTTAAATCCTAAGCCTCTTTTTTTTGCTTGAGTGGTGACCTTTAAGGCTTGGGCCATGCCTTATCGATTCTTGCCAAGCCCTTTTCCAACACGGGAACCTTTGCCAATAGTTATTTTTAAACCCAAGTGGGTACTATTTGACAAGTGAGGTTTAACTATTGGCAATCCTTCTCCCATAAATATCGCATTGATGAACTCGAAGGATTGGAATGATGAATCTGGTGCATCTTTATTAGGCTCTATGTAGATATCCTCGGTGAAAGCAGTGGCAATCATTTCTTCTTCAGCTCTGATGGTGACTACTTTATTGTCTATCATAAATTTGAGCTTCTGATGGAAAGAGGATAGGACAGCTCCGACAGAGTGTATCCATGGCCTTCCTAATAGGCAGTTGTAAGAAAGATTAATATCCATAACTTGAAAGTCAACTTCATATGTACATGGGCCTACCTGAAACTGGATTGTGATATTTTCAATTACTCTGCAACGTGTTCCATCAAAAGCTTAAACTATAGTGTGGCTACTTTTGATGTTAGACTGATTGACAGGGAGTTTGTTTAATGTAGTCATAGGTATAACATTAAGGGCCAACCCATTATCTATAAGTACTTTAGGCAAAATGCATCCCTTGCAATGGGTAGTGATATACAGAGCTTTATAACTACCCCTGCCTCTGGGTGGGATCTCATCATTAGTGAAGGAGATGTAATTATCGGCCATGATGTTGTTCACTAGCTGATCCAACTTATCTATAGAGACATCCGAGGGCACATCTGCTTTATTTAGCATATTTGAAATGCATTTTGATGAACCTTTGAATTAAAAAGTAGAGATAGCACATAAATCTTGGCAGGTTGTGTGCTTAATTGATCTACAATGTAGTATTCATTGTGCTTGATGAACTTGAGAAACTCTATGGCATCTCTTTCACTCACTGCTTCCTTAACTTTTTTAGGCTAAAAAATTCTTTGCTTGGGTTTGAGCGGTACTGCTGCTTGGAGATGCATTAACCTTCTATTTTTCTTGAGTTGGGGGAGCATAACACCTACCGCTACGGGTTAAGTGACTAACTCCGAACAGTTCCATTGCAACAGTTGAGGGAGTTAGTTCTCCAATCATCACTACGTGATTCTCGTATTTTTATGGGACAGCCTTACTACTCTTATACGAGAATAGTTTAGGTACTTCCACCATTAACTTTGGTGTAGGTGTCAGAGAACTAACCTTAGAACTTGGCTTACCATAGAGAATGAGGGGTCGATTTCTCTTATAAGATGGCTTCATGATTTCATCTTCTATCATGTTGATAGACTTAATAGCAGGTGTGATCTCATGATAGAATTCTATCTAGCCTTCATTCATCATTCTTTGAACCATGGACCTAAACTCCCTGCATGTTTGTAGGGTATGACCTATAACTATGTGGAAGTCATAGAAGTTGTCAGGATTGTTTTCTAACTTTTCTGTTATGTTGAGCAACCTGACCTGAATCAATGCTTGCTAGAATAAGATCATTGGCATCCTTACATCCTCAATGCTTGCCCTTACTTCATTTTGTTCTCAATGTCGATCATGTTTGTAGCTAGCTTAGTGTGGTTCGGTAAAGGATTGGCGGTAACATTTGGTCCCTGGTTCATCCCAAATTGTAAGACTTTTAAGTTAATTAGATTTTGCACATTTTGTTTAAAAGATATGCAGTTCTCAATGTCATGTCCTACTACCCCAACATGGTATTCATAGTGGGGTTAGGGTTGTACCATTGTGGGTATGGTGGCTTCTTTTCTGGGACATAGATTGGGGCCACCAATTGATTTTGGAGCAAGGTCTGGTAGAGCTCCTTATAGGTCATAAGGATGGGATCAAAATGTTGTCTTTTTTGATTTGCCCCTCGATGGCCAGGTGCATTATTGGTTGATCGATTGGTGCTTTGGTGAACTTGCAGAAGGTAGCTCTGTGATAGGTTGGATGGGATTGCAAAGGATGGGTTAAAGGTTATGGCATTAATCGGCTGAAGGGGGATAGTGATAAGGCAAGAATACAACATGCTTGGGTAATAAGGGTCGGGTATTTGATGTCATTTTAGCTGAGATGAGCTAGCATAACTTATGGCATTGGCCTTCCTTCCTTCTTTTTTCTGGCAATAGGTTTCTTGCTTGATCCAGACATTTCCCTGGCTGACATTCTACCACTCTTAATGGCTACATTAATTATTTCTCTAGAGAAGACTAAGTCTATGAATTTCTTGGTGGCATTTCTTATGAGCTTCTCATAATAAGGAGCGTGTAAGGTATGGTTAAAAGTGACTGTCATCTCTTTTTCTATAAAGGGAGGCTAGACCAGAGCTGCTTCTTTTTTCCACCTTTGGGCATATTGCCTGAAGCTTTCAATGGATCTCTTCTTGAAATTCATTAAGGAAAGTCGATCTAACGCCCAATCTGACATGTGCTGGTATTGATTCAGAAAGGCCTTAGCCAAGGCAGCCCATGATTAGATTTTCACATTGTCTAGCTTGATATACCACTGAGCTGCTACCCCAATGAGGCTATGTTGAAAGCAATGGATGAGAAGCTTTTCATCTTTCCCATACCCGACCATCTTTCATAGGTACATTCGGACATGGATAGAAGGGTCAGTGGTTCCATTAAACTTCTCAAACTCTGGGACTTTGAATTTTGGGGGAATGATAAGGTTGGACACCAAAGATAGTGATTAAGTGTCAAGCTCTGAACTTGTCACTCCTCTTGATAGCTTAAAGGCATTTTTCTAGTAGCTGGAATTTGTTCACTTCTGTCGCAGTCATAGTGGACTTTTGACCTTCTGTTTTCTTTGGTTCCTCATGGTCAAGGGTTATTGGATCTGCTGATGAGACTCCTGTATTCACCCCATGAGTAGCAGGAATGAATTGACCTACCACAATGGGATTCAGGTAGATAACTGGAAGAGCCTGAGCGGCGGGTGTAGGAGCAGGCCATTGTTCTTGTCTAGTTTCCCCTTGGGTAGGTTCTGGATTATTGGCAGGGGGACTTTCAACATTTAGAGGATCATTCCTTATTTTAGTAGTGTTGGCTTGCCCTTTTTTTTTTCATAGAGGTAGTCATTAGTTCTATAAGTTTTGCGATTTGATTTTGCATTTCATACTGCTGATGAAGCATTTGGCCTTGTGATTCCTTGACCATTAGCTCAAGTCACTCAATACGAGCTTCATGATCACTCTCCATGATTTGCTTACGACATCATGTGTTGTAATGGTGTGTGATGTAAGGTTTCGTATTCCTGATTGATCTCAAAATTCCTTGCACTTTTATGTTCCAATTCCCATATTAGACTTTTTTAAAAAAAATGTATTTATTGATGAGCATTTATGATGCAATGATGAGTTAAGATAATGAATGATTGATGCAAGTGCAATGAAAAATGGTGAAATTAAATGTGCATATGGATTGGAGACAATTGATTCTTGGAACAGCTTCAACAATAACATCATTGATAGAGTCACAAAAGGGTTTCTTCTTTTACGACATGATTACATCTGAAAGTATCTAACATAATTACATTATGTAATCACATGATTAAGAAAACCCAAAAATCATTGCTCACGATCTCTCTCAGGTACCATGTCTCACCTTATAGACCGAGCTACTTTAATCATGTTATCCACCTCTCGTTGAGTCATCTGAACTTGCTTAGTGAGGTGCTGATATTTTTCTTGGTAGTTCAGATGTGCTTAGTCGATTATCGCTCGCTAATCTAGTTTGTGTTGCTCAGATGCCCTTGTTAGTTCATTGATATGACCTTGATGATCCGGAAGAGACTATTCTAACTCTTGGATTCTGTGAATGAGGGCTTCATTTTCAACTCGGGTGGCTCTCGTATCTCACATTTACGACTCGAGTCTTTGATTCCTTCGTTGGTAGGTGAAAGCAATAGCACATGCCCTTATGAACTTTTCTTTGCTGCTTCTAACTTTCTCTTTTTACTGATTCAGTTTGCGATTGAGAGTGGCAACTTTCGCTTCCCATTTGACTGATGTCTTGCCAATGCGCCTGGACTTGTTAGCTTTTCAGAGTGTTACATAATCCTTGATCAGGCTCTTAAAGTCATCTTTGGAGCGATCCCTTTCTTTAATGACTCGATCCATTTCACCGATCCTAGGATAGATATCCACATCTAGCTGGCCCTTTTCCTCCTTAAGTTGAGAGATTTTTGTAGCAAAGGATGCCTTTTCTTGCTCGAACTCTCTTCTAAGTATCTCAAAAGGTGATTCCTCTATTAGGATTTGTAGTATCCCGGAATGGGTGGTGGCAATGGATCATTGATACAGTAGAGTCTCCATTCTTCATATCTAGGCGTGGTGGGGCTTCCTCTCCAGTATCTTTCCATACAATAGATCTTCTTCCAAGCTTGGAAAGCTAACTAGACTTTCACTTTATAATTGGGCTCTCCGTATTCAAAATCCTAATGTCCCAAGTTTTCAAAGAATGGGATGAATTGCTGGCACTGAAACTGACGCAATACTAATAGAGGAGCATAACTGGTATTTCCTCATAATCCTAGGAGTGGTACACAAGTGTAGTCTCCACATCTGTACATAATCAATTGAGGGAACACCCATGGGGCTCTCCACATGATTTCTTGCTCCTTGACATTTCATAATTCCTCGACCCAATGCTTTTATGTCTTATCTTGATGACATTCTTCTTCTAATGCCATGGAAAGAGTACTGATCTTAAAGAAAACACTTTGCCTGACTCTCCCTTTCCTAACACAAAGATGACCTAAAAGCCATATCTGGAGCAATGGGGCATGCTTGATAAACCTTCATGTTCCCATTCTTTTACAATAGCTAAGGGTGCAGATGGTTTCAGCGATAATGGTGAAAGTAGGGTTGATGTTACAACATAAATGAGAAAAGAAATCTGTGACTGCCGCTCTATATAACCCAAAGTCTTTGGGAATACAACGAGCCCGTAGATTGCCAGAGCATAGACATCTTGAGCTTTTTTTTTATTAGAAAGATTTACCATTGCCTCTTTCAAGCTAGTCCAAGAGATGCATTCGCTACTCCCTTTTACTTTAACGTGATTGTTAACCCATGCTTCTGTGACTCCAAGAATTTGCCTCAACCTCTTCTTGAACGGAGGAGGCATAGTGCCTTACAGTAAATTCGATCTGACTTGGCCCTTTCTATATTGAGCAGGGCTATGTACTCATCAATGGTAGGGACTAAATCTTATTGGTTGAAGGTGAAGCATCGGTAGGCCAGATTCCAAAACTGTGCCACTGCTTCCAACAAGCCATCATCCAACTAAACTCAAAGTAAGAGAGCTATATCCCCATACTTTTTAGTGAAGGTTTCTTTCATGTTGCTATCCCAATTATCAAATGTACTTCAGTTCCCAACAATAATTCTGACAAAAATCAATCTTGACCTCTTTATGCATTTTTTAGATGTAGTTAGGCTTTAAGATGTCCCCATCTTGATGTTGGTGACCTTCTGACCATGTTCTGACATTTTCAAAGGACTCGATAGTTGAGATAAGTTATTGCTCCATAAATGATACCCCTTGCTGAACACCGAACCAGAACAATTGTCCTAAAATGATGATAGTCATGATGGTTATGATGAAATGATGCATGGACTAAAACTCAAACAAAGGGAAAATAAGTTAGTGGAACATATAGTAGACAGATGTAAGGAAATAAAAAATTTAAGATCAAAACAAAAAAACTTCATAACATGTCTCAACCAAGGTGGTGAGACGAGAAATAGGTAGCATTTCAACATACCAAGATGCAATATGCCTTTCATGAGGTGATGCTATATTTTATTTTGATGGAAAAAAATGACCAATAGCAATATTCGTTCATCACCACTAGTGTATAGGCGTGTTAAGCCATGGCTCGGACAGCATAATGGCTTACAGTATAAGACATTATGAATGATGGTTTTTGTTCACTGTCACTTATTTATAGAAAGGTTAGCCGTCGTTCGGGCGGCACGATGCCATGCCTTGATAAATGATAAAAATACAGATGCAAATGATAATTGTATACTCATTGTCACCTACATAATTAAGGTAATTAAGAGTAAAGGTTGGGAATGTTTCCTTGAGTGACCCTATTCTCTGGGTATTCTAGCAGTGTTCTGGTATGGTTTGACATAGTTTAGCTTACAGGGCTCACTATATGAAGTTTAAGTTGACACCTAAATAGTTATCCGGATTACTCCTCTGTCAGGTAAAGATAGTCGAGGGAACCCGATCCTAGACCCATCGTTGGTTTGGCAACACAAGTTTGATTCGTTGAATGTATTTCCTTATACAAATGTGGAGGGTTACTCACTAGAGACATAGGTAATTTACATCGGGAAGTTATTGCCATGCCTATACGGAGGGTTACTCACGAAGGTGGATAGCTCACTTCCTCCTAATGATTGTGTTATAACCACGCCATGGAGTTTGGCGAGGCACTAATGCACATGCAAGTGCATGGTGTGTGAAGGGGAAATGATCAAACCTTTTCGTTTACTTTCATATTACCATTTTTATTAAACTAATGATTATTCGAAAATAAGGCAATCCTGACAATCATGTCAAACAAAAGATTAGTTGACAAAACAAAAAAGGGGTTATAGTTAAATAATGACTAAAGATCAAAGGAATCGAGAACCTAACAAGACACAGCTAATTATTGGCCTAACTCTCTATACTATCCTGAGTGAAGTAGCAAAGCTATCGCAATGTACCCCAGGGTGGAGCCTTGCGGATCTATGGGTGCGCACGACTTAAAATATTTTCCTAACTTGGAAATAGCTTCATGATCGAGACTTTTTATTTGGCGATGTGATGAGAACGAGAATGTATGGATTCTCAACTTATGATACATGAAGAGGACTATAAGATAAATTGCTCATCTTATTGGTTTCGGATAACCATCACGAAATGGCCAACATTTGGAGTTGCCACCGATCATTTTGAGCTAGGCATGACCAGATGCCTATTGAAACCTATGTTTTGAGTTATGAAACTTAAAACATCAATCCCTAGTCTACGTAATACAAAGATTCATCGTTTGGGTTTAGGAGTTGGTTACACATGATAAGGTATGAACCTCCTCGCGACACCTGCAATCGGTACCTTACTAGCTATGTCTTGTCTTAGTTTCGATTCTTTCAATCCTAACTTGTCATTATTTCAATATAACCCCTTTTAATGCATGAATCTTATAGAAATACAAATCCAGGTTTTGATAAAAAAGATTTAATCTTATATACGCCCCGGATAGATGGGAAATATAGAGATTTTTAATAAAATGAGCTCTGAATTTTACTTTAAAAATGGAATGTTCCACTTTGGGCACTGGAGAGATACCCACGTAGAACATTACCTTTAATTTTATTTGAAATGTTATGAAAACATGAATGCACATAATCATCACAAAGAAATTGTGTTAGTAAGACAATAAATGAAGTAACATAACATGGATCATTCAATGTAATGATAAGGAAAAGGAATGGACTATTGAAATTTATCTCACAATTGGCATCGATTATTTGGGAATAACTGAATCAATAATTTTTTAGATGCATCTGGGTTTCTTGATTAAACGAGGTTTGTTTGATGTATTCATGAAAATCCAATAAAGAAAAAAAGATTAATTATAGTTGAAAGATAGGGTTGGAGTATCCCTTCAGAAAGATAGGGTTGGAGTATCCCTGTGAATGGCAAATAATTTTTGACAAAGAAAGATTTTTAAATCTTGATAATTTTGAGAACCGGATTGGAGTATCCCCTCAAATGGTCAGGGTTGGAGTAGTCCCATGGATAAGAAATCATTTTGACAAAAAAAGATTTTTAAATCTCGATAATTTTGAAGAGCAGGGTTGGAGTATCCCTTTGGAAGGTTGGGGTGGGAGTATCCCCAAAAATGACACATCTGACACTCTTTAGAGAAGTTAAGTTAGAAAACATAAGTTGACAAAACTTTGTGATTTATGAAATACGTGAGCATTTTAATAACTTTTGGCAAAAGAAATTATTGTGAATAAGGATGGTAAAAATGTATAATATGTTTATGCCTTGATACAAGCCTATGGGAGGTCAAAGCATGTTTTCGAGTCTGGTCAGGGTGATACAGAGACATTCAAATATCTTAAGGCAAAATTCAAGAAAACAACTCAATTTTGACCATAACTGAAAACAGGGGACAAAGCAAAGCAGGGGGTATTTCATATTTTCTTTATGTTTACGGGTCCAAACTCAAGTCATTGACATTCGAACATCTATGACTTAAGGGAAAGAGTGGCATCAGCATCATGAACTCATTTGCACAACCCCAGAGTAATCTGGGACGATGAAACAGCCCGTTGAACATACCACTCAAGGTATTGACTAAAAAACAAGGCACAAACATTTCGAGAACAAGTGTAAGGTCATTTTCATTACAAAATCAAAAGATTTGAGTTTGTTTAACCAAGATTCTAGATCTAAAAAACTTAATTTTCCCCAAGATATTTTGCTAACTTTAAGGAAAATGCTAAATCCATGCTAATCCTCATTGGTTAAGGTTAACATGCTTGGCTTGGGGAGATTTTAAAATCAATTTTTGATAGTCATCAAACATGCATTTTGACAAGGGGATGACACATAACATGAATGGGGATGCTAACTTTACCAATGGTCTAGGCAAAGGAAATGTTATACATGTTGGCAAGAAAATGTTATGGAAACTAAAAATGACAATGATTCATGACAATATGCAAGCTGATGTATAAATATGCTTAAAATATGTTAGGCTAATGTTTCATACATGGATTAAGGATAACACAATGCATGGATATGGCATAAAATGCATAAGTAATAGATATCAAAATAATAAGGATGAATGGGGCATTTTGCACATCAAAGGGGCATTAAGGCATCCAAATCCTAAACTACCACAACCAAAAGCCACAATAATGCATGATAATCCTAAGAGGGTGATGGAAACATGGAGAGCTCACTAAAATGATGAAGATGCTAAAAAACAGAAACTGAAAGTGATAAACTAAGAAGTTATACTAACAAAACTTAACTTCTTGGCCAAATAATTGGAGCAGTAGAGATGGCTTGAATTTCCCTCCTTTCCTTGTTGTTAATAAGCAATAAAAAGAGAAAAATAATGAGGTTTTGGTTCTAGCATGGATAAGGGTGATTTTTGGAATGTGCAATGGTTGGGAATGAGAGTTTTAGGGTTGTTTTTGGGTGGTGAGTGAAGAGTTACGGGATTTTGTTTTCTTAGTGTAGGAATGTGTTTTAGAAGTTGAAAATAAGCTGGAATCTAACCTTTTTCAGCTGAGATAGAAGTGGTCCCTTTATACCAGCATTTGGAGCCAAATTGAAGGTGTTTTTGGCCATTTCTCAAAGGGGACAAGGTAATGTCAGAATGTTGGCTATAGGGTGGCTGTAGGGAGCAACTTGTTGCCAATGTGATGGGCATAGGGTGGCTAGTTTAAATGCTAAAATGATTTTCCAGCAAATAGGGTAGCTGATGGTGATATTGGTTAACAAGCTAGGGAGTAGGGTGATCATGTGATATTGACCTTTTTTTTATCTAATTTAGACTTCAAAAAAAATATTTTAATTAATTCAAAAGTCCAAATTCGTAATTTGACATGGGTTTTGATCTTTTTTTATATGCAAATAAATGAGTTAAAATCAAGCTTTTGATCAATGGTGGATGAGTCAAAAATGCTTGGACCATGGAAAATTAGCTCGGTTGCTAAAAAAAATTAGCCCGGACAAAATAAGGTGTCTACAAACGGATGATGATGGGTCAGACTAGTTATTTTCTTCTTAAACCTCTTCATCCTGTTTATCAACCATAATCTCACCTTCAATTGATTTGTTTAGCAATTCTAGCTCCTTGCCATCCCTTTCTATCTTTGTACCATTTATAAGATTTGTTTCAATGTCATATGGTAAAGTTTCTTGAGGGTAATTGTAAATGGTATTAGCAAGTTGGCCTATTTATGTCTTAAGATTCCTCAAAGATGCTACTAAAGTCTGAATTATAACATCTCAGCTTTCAATTTTTATAATATATTGCATAAATGTCTCTTCTAATGATGACTTTTCTTTTCGGATAGAAACTTGGGCTTGCAGTGGACAATCTTAATGAAAGGTTGGATCAACTAAATATGAATGCCATTGAGTGTTGCACCAAGCAAAATTCGAGTGATCATCCAAATTCAAATGATAGTTGTTAGAATAAAAGTAATCCTACTGCATATTGTAGTTTCCAACATATTGAATGGGTTTAAAATAAATTAGGCAATGATCACTAGTATGTGAGTCCCCACATTATTCACAAGTTATGAATAGGCTTTGGATAACATATGCATTCAAATTTCAAGCTTTTTAGAAAGTGTAGCTAATTGTGCAGATATGGCATTTAGTATGTTCCTTTGTTCAATTTCCTCATATAGGTCATCAATCATTGTAGAACATTATCTTTTGAAATTACCAAAATAAAATAAAAATTAAAAAAGTTTGAATTAAGACTAAGATTGCTTGGTATTAATATTAACCAAAATAGTAAAACGATTCCCCGGCAATGGCGCAAAAAAAAACTTTTTGTCAATATTCCACCATGCGAGGCCATATATCACAACAAATAATATACTGATAACGTATAGTGTCATTCCTACGAGGAATTGATACTAAATTCGTTAAGTACTAAAATTAAAATAACTTAATCTTATTCAAACAAACGATTAAAAATTATAAATTAAAACTAATAATAATAATAATAATAATAATAAAGCAAATACTAAATAATAAAAGCCTAAGATTACAATTTTCCTCAACATTTTATTTTAATGAAAGCCTATTCTCTTAAATTGGCTAATGATAATAAATTGTTAACCTAGAGTTCCAATTTATTTATAAGGAACTTCTGATAGTCTTATAAAAATATCTCTCTAAACTAATTTACTATATCGCTATATAAATTAGATTAAAAAAAACTCATTAAGCTTATACTCTAATTTGGTTACATATGGCATGCTCCTATATTCCTATCTAACATGCAGATTAATTCATCCTAATAAATGAATATGAAACATATGTCATTCAATCCTGGTTTATGTAGATACCTTATTTTGTCCGGGCTAATTTTTAGCAATCTGAGCATGGACGTGAGAGGGGGCGAGTTGTCGCTTGGTAAAAAATTATTTTAAGGAGGTTAAGAATGCTTAGGGATCATATCAAAAGTAAATGCAAAGATGTGGCATCAAATTATGTACTACAAGGTGTTCAGGGACAAAATATATGAGAAAATTCATAATTTTACTTAAATGTATCGATTCATGGTTCTCATGTATCGATGCAATGCTCCAACACACCAAAAATTTAAAATATCCCCATTTGTATTGATACAACATGTAGATGTATCGATACATGAGCCTCTGTATCGATACAAGACCTCATGTATTGATACTAGGCCATGCTAAAACCCAAACATGTATTCTGTAAAGAAATGTATCGATACATATCAACATGTATCAATACAGTGGTTCATAGTATTGATACAATAGTTCATAGTATTGATACAATGATCATTGTATCGATACCATCAAGGTTTTTGGACCAAATTATCGATACATTATGCAATGTATCAATACATGCATGCCATTTTCATGGTCCAGGCATTTTTGACTCATCCACCATTGATCCAAAACTTAATTTTAACTCATTTCTTTGCATCAAGAAAGATTAAAACACATCTCAGATTACGAATTTAGGCTTTTGAATTAATCAAAACATTTTTATGAAGTCTAAATTGGATTAAAGGGGTTAATGTCACATGATCACCCTACTCCTCCCTAGTTGTTGGCCAATATCACCATCAACCACCCTATTTGCTTGAAAATCATTTCAGCATTTAAACCAGCCACCTTATGCCCATCACATTGGCAGCAAGTTGCTCCCTACAGCCACCCTATAGCCACTATACTGACATCACTTTGTCCTGTTTGAGAAATGGCCAAAAACACCTCCAATTTGGCTCCAAAAGGTTGGTATAAATAGACCACTTCTATCTCAGTAGAAAAAAGGTTAGATTCGAGCTTGTTTCAGCTTTCAAAAACACATTCACACATAAAAAATTGGTTCTTGTAGTTCTTCACCCACTAGCCAAAAATAGCCTTAAAACACTTACTCTCAACCTTTGCACATTCTAAAAATCACCCTCATCCATACCAGAATTACACCTCAATGTTTCTCTCTTTTTCTTGCTTATTAACAACAAGAAAAAGAGGGAAATTCAAGCCATCTCTGTTGCTCCAACTAGTTGGCCAAAGTTGAAGTTTTATTGGTATAACTTCCCACTATATCACTTACATTTTTTGCTTTTCAGCACCTTAATCATTTTAGTGAGCTCTACATGTTTCTGTCACCCTCTTATGATTATCACGCATTATTATGGCATTTAGTTATGGTAGTTTGAGATCTGGATGCCTTAATGCCCTTTTTATGTGCAAAATGCCTCATTTTATCCTCATTAGTTTGATATCTCTTGCTCATGCATTTTATGCCATGTCC
>JBBYHM010397916.1:0-13626 GCA_038381775.1 Adansonia rubrostipa | reverse complement strand
GCTGCGTTTCTTAAGCCTAATTGATCAATCAAAGCTTGAACTCTCATTTTCTTCTTAGATTTCGACAAAGTCCGAGGAAGTCGAAACTCAGCAGCGAACATTAAGGTTTCTTCGACAGTAAGCATTGGGTAAAGCAAATCATCTTGCATAACATAAGCTGAAATCACTTTCAACATTCGTGACTCCAACACTTCGCCATTTAAAGTGACGCTCCCTTTCAAGCTCCCTTTAGCTATTCTATTAGCTAAAGCATCAATCAGCGTCGATTTACCCGAACCGCTTGCTCCAAGCACGGCGAGTATCTCTCCATCTCGAGCTTCCCCGGAGATATCATTAAGTAACGTCTTGGTCCTGGTAAAATAACTATCTCCAGCAAGTGGATCGCCTGCGACAGCGGAAGCCGTGGCCCTTCTGTCCCTCGGCCTCCAGAAACCAGGCAGCGCCATCTTGCGACGAACCTTCACACTATAAGTAAGGTTGTTAAAGGAAAGAACAAAAGGCATCGACCGCGGCTCTGAGGCATCTACGAGGATTTCATGGACCGGAGTTTCGTCGCCAGTGGCTTCTTTCCGTACATCACCGACGCGCTTAAGTAATTGCCCAAATGTCGGGGAAGCTCCTGTGCCGGTTGTGAATTCGCCGGCAATAAGCTCCATTGAGTGAGGAAAAAACTGGGAAGAATTAATATTATCCGACGATATGCTTTCTGCTACAATACGGGACATCGTCGGTTTTTCTTAATGCCCTTTTTGTGTGAAAAATATCAGCCGAAGGCAACGGTTTGGGCTGTTTTTAAGGGGAGAAGTAGAAGTAAAGGAAAAGAAAAGAGGATGTTTTGATTTGGGTATTTTGGATTCGGAGAATTCTATATATATAGGAATTTGAAAATCAGCGAAATGCTAACTGTTAGGTTATTGAATTAATTTAAAATTTTTTTATTATTATTTTTTTTCATACTGTTTTTATTGGGAGGTAAGATGAAGGTTACCTAAATCATCTAATCTGAAATCCGCAAGTCTTTCATTTTCTTGTAAAGAGGTCAGGAAGACACATGGACCGTTATGATTGATTTTCTTCTGGGTTTTGATGGTTGTATGAATGACACGTGGCGCAATGGGTGTTTTGAGTTCTAGGGGAAATTAGGTTGGGTGTTTATCTACTGTGGCGTAAGCTTTGTTGGTCCAAAGGGATTGCTAAAGTTTAATGGGATTTTGATGCCATAATTAAACTACTTAATCTCATCTTTCATGGTATAATTAAGGGTTAAAACTTAAAAGTTAAATTATTTGATATCCGAACATTTGATTTAATAACTGAATGAAAATTTTTCACTCAAAAGAGTGAGGTTTTAAAAAAGAATGAAATCATCCGTGATAAGGCAATAATTTTGATAAATAAGAAATAATAAATAATAAATAATATGGGGATTATTAAAGTTTGAAAATTTGTTCATGTGATTAAGGTTTAATTGTTTAAGAATTTTTAGATACGGTATGAAAATATGATATGAATAGAACATGTTTAATAAATACGAAAATAGTATTATAAATTTGATATGATATGTTTAAACACAATTAACATAACCTGCTTAAATCAGTACGACATGTTTAATACAATAACGGAATACATATTTTAAATTTTGATATATTTAATAATTAACGTTATATTTATATTTACATGATTAATAAAAAATAAAATACGAGAAATACATACGGATTACCAAATCTACTGGGCTCATAAGAGTATAAGACAAAATTATTTTTGAAAAAAAAAAAAAGAAAAGGCAACGCAAAGAGGAATGGAAACATTAGTTAGAAATTTATTAAAGTGATTTTTTATCATGTGTAGATGGCTAAAATTTATAGGGAGCAAGGATTGGAATTTAATATTAGTTGCTATGGTTAAATTCATAAAATTAAATGTTAATTATTGCATTTAATATAAAAATATTATTTTAAATAAAAACTTAATTAACTTTAAAAAGTACTTTAAGAACAATTGTTAGTAAAATCCGTTTTGTAATTTTATTTTCTACATTTAGCTTTTAATTAATTTGTTTGCAAAAGTCTTCTATTTAGTAAAAATAACAATTTTATTAACCCTAATATATTTAATCAAAGCTTTAATAGTTGCATTTATTGGTAGTGTTATCAACTAAAAAGTCTAAAAAGACATGTCTTTACTTCTAAAATTAGTATTTACTAATTTTTAATTAATTTTTTGTTACAATTAGTAATTAGTAACTTGACCAATTAGGTGATTTATTTCTTGCTTTTATTGTATTTTTTTAAAAAGTAACAATTTTGAGATTGGAGTCAAGTAATAAATAATGTGGACAAAATGTAAAGTTAAAAATATTTTCATGTGATTAAGGTTTGGATTAATAATTATGATAAGAAAATACAATGCAACACATAGCACATATACAAAAACAATAAAATAAACATGATATGATTCATTTAAAAATTATTAATATGATACGTTTAACACACTTATTAAATTCATATTTAAAATTTTAATATATTTAATAATTTATATTATTATATTAATTTTTATACTATTAAAAAATTATAAAACACGATAAATATATACGGATCCTAATTATTTTTGAGAGGTGCATTGAATTTGAAAAAAGGAACAAAGAAGAGTGGGAACATTAAATAGAAATTTATTAAAGTGAATTTTTCATGTGGCTACAATTTGTTGGGTGTAATAATCTAATTGGTGAGCTATTATTAATCAAAAGCTCAGTAAGGAGCCTATCTCAAAGAGAACTTTAATGCATAAGAATTGGAATTTAATATTAGATTTTATTGTTGAATTTATATAAATTTTTTTCAAATTTATTATATTAAGTTATATATTTTTAATACATTAAAATTCAAAAAATTAAACATTAATTACTGTATTTAAAATAAAAATATTACTTTAAACAAAACTTTAATTAATCTTAAAAAGTACCCTAAGAACAATCGTTACCAAAATTCATTATATAATTTATTTTTTGCATTTTTATTATTTTATTGCAAAAGTCCTCTCACCTTCTTAAAATAAAAAATTTACTAACCCTAATATATTTATCAAAGCTTTGACAGTTGCATTTCAACTACAAAGTCTAAGAAGATATATCTTCTACTTCTAAAATTAGTATTATTATTATTTTTTTAAAGTTTTTGGCTACAATTAGTAATTAGTAAGTTCACCAATTAGGTGGATGAATCATGCTTTTATTTTATTATTTTTTTTCTCTTTTGAAAATGTAATTTGATGTTTAGAAATAGCAAACCGACCACTTTAGCTTTTAATCAAATGTAGCATGGAAAAGGTGTTTGTCAAGCCAAACTTAGCAAATTATTGAAAGGTATTATAATATTATTCATTCATTTTGGCAAAGCAATTTGACATAAACAAATATAAAATCAGAAATTGTGGGTAAAATCAAACTTTCAAAGACTTTACAAGTTTACAAGGCTTTCAACAAACTCCTATATGTACACATTTCTTTAAAGCTATATTTTATATTTTTTTTCTTTTATCCAAAAAAAAATATTAAATATAAAATTTTTTTTCCTTGAACTCTTTAAGAAAATAAAAATTATATTTTGTTACATACCCATCTAAAAAAAAAAGCACTAAAGAAGATAATGTCACTAATATGATCTAATAATTGAGTTTTGGTTTTTTGCTTTTAATTTTTAGTTCAAATCCTGACAATTTTAAATATAAAAAAAATAATATTAATTTATTTGACAATCAAGATTTTTATAAAAATTATGTAGATAATTTGTACATTCTTGAAAACATTTAATTATTATATTTTTGTGTTTTTTTTAAAATGTTATATTTTTTGTATTTAAAACCATGTTATTGTTGGTATTTAAGGAGAAGCCAAAGCCATAACATTAAATCTTAGAAGCTGCAAATGAATATCCAATTTTTTTTTGCCTTTTTTTGGTTTTGGATTTGGACAAAAACAAATAACAAAGCGTCAATCATTTAAATGCCAACTAACATTATTTAATAATGCCCCTATTTGTGCACAATGCATCACCAAATTTGGTCCTTGAAATCTTAACTTCACGAAATGTAAAAAAGGAAACTATTTTTATTCCATTTAGGGTTTTTTTTTTTAAAGAATGTTTCAAAATAGATTTATTAATGAGCCGACTCAAATTGAATTAGGTCAGGTCAGCAAAATATTTTTCTTATCTAAGGCTTGAACAGTTGAGGCAACGAGCCTGAAAAGCCCAAGTTATTATTTAAAAAAATATTATAATAGTAAAAATTATTTTCATAATTAAATTTATAAAAAAATTTATTTTTTATATTTTTAATAAATACTTATTTCACATTTTTCTATAAATTGGAAAACCGAAGAGAGTGGGCCTGTGAAGACACTCATTTAAGATATAACATATTAGATAAAGTTACTACTGAAATTTGTCAAATAACCTTTAGTTATTGCATTTAAAATAAAATATTTCTTTAAATGATAATTAATCTTAACAATTTAATTAACAAAATTTTTTATAATAATATTAGAAATTAGAAATTATTATATTTTTCCCAACTACCAAAAGCTTAATTTTATTGAAACAAAACGTTTTAAACCTTAGATGATAAAAAAGAAATTCATATATTTATTTATTGCTTGGTGGTTGTTTGAAACTTATAAATATAAATATAAATATAAATATATATATATATATATATCTCTTTTTTTATGTCTAACATTGCATTGCAAAGGACAAAAACTTATGGTTTTCCTAAAGAAGAAAATATTTCAGAACTTTTTAAATATCTTATATAACTTAAGAGTCGAGACTGAAGACATAATAATTTGAGTACTTATATTAAGTTCGTGCAATTTTTTTGTATTTTAAAAAATATTTTATATTTTATATAAATTTTGATATGTTAATAATTTATATTATATAAATTTTAAAATATTCAGGTATTTTTATCATTTTTTATTATTTTTTGTATTATATATTTGTGTCGTATCTAATATTATCGGACACAACAATCGAAGGAAAAAAAAAAGAAAGTTTAGTTTTCTTACACTCAATCTTTGCCAACTCAAAAGGGAAAGGGGAAGAAAATAAAAAGAGGTTAAACCAACAAATTGAATAAAAGAAATGAACAGCCTGTTTTTTTTTTTCTTTGGAGAAGGGGGGGGGGCGGGGGAGCTCTTTGGCAGTTGAATGTAGCTAAGCCACTTTCTTCTCACCAAATAGCAAGCTAACTCATACCTATAAATGAATGAAGGCTGTGCAATTTTGTTTTTCTTTATTAAAGTGAGGGTTGACCATTCGAGGATTTATTTCATATTAATATAATTTTTTTATATTTTAATATATTTAAAATATTATATATTAATTTTAATATATTAATAATTAATATTATATAAAATTTTTATTTTTATGTAATTTTTATATTATATTTTTATAATAATTTAATTATTTATTTATAACCTGTAATTATATTATATTTAAAATTATTAACTTTGACAGGCCACGCGAATGAGGTAACTGAAGCATTATTCTCAACTGTTTTATAAGTTTTTCTGTTTTCTTTCGTGAGCAAAATTCGAAGTGTGAAAATAGCAGCTTTGTTTGAATTTTATTTTCTAATCTTCAGTTTCCTGTAGATGCAACTTAAATGCATTGACTCGATGAAGCCGGTGGCTCGGTGCCAACTATTGGGTCAACTTTGAAATTTTTTTTTCCATTTATTTTAACTCTAAAAGTTGAAATTAAATAAAAAAATTAAGTTCCAAACTCTTGCCTATGTCTGTATTTAATCACCAAGTGTTAAATATACTGTTGATCCGTTTATAATATCGTTTTTTATTGAGTATTTAAAGAAAAAAAGGTTTAAATAAGTACTTAATCGTGATTTTGCTAAACGTTAATTATCTCCATTGAAAAATGATGACCTGATATTAATATCCAATCAGATTTTTGATACGTAAAAATTATTTTATTTTTTTAATTTGAATTTTATAAAAAATTTTAAATTTTATATTAATGACGGATCCTCATTTTCTAAAATAGGGATATATTTTATTCGAGCTTAAGCGATAAAAAGCAATTCTTTAATTATTTGGATCTTGAATAAGTGTATATATATATATATATTCATGTCGAGCTCAAATAAGAAAAAGCAATCGAGCGGAGCTCAAAAAAACAGAAAGCTCAAAATCCAAAACTCAAAAAAATTCGATTGAATTTTATTTATAAAACCTTAAACTCAATCTAAGATTGAAAATGAATTACTCAAGTTCGTTTAATTAAATTCGTTTACTTTATAAAAAAATGAGCTCGATTCCAATACTCAACTTGAAACTCGATTATTCTGCTTAAACGTGAAGGTAAATGAAGATTTTTTAATACTAATTAAAATAATTTAAAAATATATTAAAAAATAATATTCTTGAATTACACATTAAAATACTTAAACTCAATTTGCTTGATAACTTGGATTGCTCAAACTCGAACTCGACTAAAAAATTTAACGAATTTAATTTTTTGTTTTAGGAGCCGAACTTGAATAGCTTACAAGTATAAATATTTGATTTACACTTTAGATCTTAATATGTATTCTTCCGCATCAACAATTTTACTTACCACTTGCTTTTCACGATTTCACAAAATTTCTATGATACCCGAGCTTGTTTAAATATCAAATCAGAGTATGCATTCAACATGGGCTTGTTCATTTTTTTCTATGTTTTTCATGTATTAGAAGAATCCTTGAACTGTCACTCAAAATTGAATGTCATATACGAATATGAGTGCAACTCGGGTATATTCAACATTTTCTAGTTTTTCTATATAATTGAAGGGTCATATCTCCATACTCGTATCCAAAAATATATCGGATACTGACATCACACAGATGTTTCAAAAAAAATAAAAAGTCAGAGTAACATAATCCTCCAAAGATCATATCCTCTTATCTATATCCTAATATGCATCTCAACAAAAGGGTCCAGAACACGAATACTTCAAGAAAAAATTGAAGATTCAGAGCAACATTCCTGGATTTTACACTGATACAAGTACAACCAATCAAATGGTTTTCTTGGGCATTAACATCAACTTTAGACCGGGTCTTGGGATGTGAGAGGTCATTGATCCTGTAAACCGAAACAATGGTCTCCACCATATTCGGGTCATCAAATTTCTTTTCACGGTATTCAGCAGGGGTAAGCTTGTGAGCAATGTTCCTATCCACGTCAACCTGTTTCCGCCAGCAGCAGCAGCAGCAGCACTACGGATTTCCATTTCAAGCTTGGTAGGATCTTGGGTAGCTTCAGAGCCAAGAACTTTCATTAAATTGCTCAACTTAACTTTTGGCTTGGGAGGTTCTAGGAGGCCTTGTCTAATCATCTCCTGTTTATCCCTTTCCCTGGCTATATGTCACTGTGCGAAATTTCTTGTGCTCCTTGTTTAGCTTCAGGGCTGAGGCGGTGCAGGAGCTGGCTCAGCAGGAGGCTCGATTGGACGAGGATGTTCAACATAAATAGTGATCTTCTCCTTCTTCAGTTTTATCTTCTGTTAGCACACCGTCAGCGATGTCATTATAAGAACCAGAAACTAGAATAGGCAGATCCCTGAAATGCAACAATAAATATTTCACCAAACAAAAAACAATGAGAAAAAGGGAACGCTCAAAGAAGAGAAATTTTTGAACGAGAAAATGACAACGAGATAGAAAAAAGATGCAGAAGCTTTTGGGTTTTAGACATATGATAAAGAACACTGCATGCCTTAACTCATCTTGAATATTATAAACAAAATCCACATGGCAAGAGCTCCAAAAGGATGGAAACAGAAAGAGGAAAGGAAAAAATGTGCAGATTTACACCGTTAGCTTCCTCCAAATTCAACCCTTTCAATATGAGATGAAAATTCAATCGTTTCAATATGAGAGGAAAACACTCATTCCACTTAAATTAACAATTTTATTTACAACTTTATCCCAAACCTCTTCTTTCCCTTTATTTTCCATCCTTGTTACCAAACACAATGAAGATAAAATAATTTCCTTTTCCTTCCTACCAAACACAGTGTTAAGAGAGAATGAAAAGGCAGAAACTAAAAGAACGTCAACAATTGGAATTGCACTTCCAGCAATAAATAAATCGTCCTCGCATATAACACCAGTGGATGGATTAATTGTATTTAATTTGAGGATATGCTAGATTAACCTATATAGCTATATCTCCTATGTAATTTAACCAATTAAAGACGTGTAAACTTAAAAAGATAAAATAATGAATGGAAGATCAGCTTAGCCCCACCCGATTTCAGGAATTGGTTCATTCAGTTTCTCCTTCATTATAATTCTTTCAGACACCTCTATCAAATTTGGATTTGTATCAGCCTTTGCTTTCGCCAACTGTGCTTGCTTTGCTTTCAGCCCTTCCGCTTTTGCTTCTCCAAATTGACTCTGTAATGAATAGATAATAATCTCAAAACCAGACAAAGAACTAATAAAAGAATCATAGTGAGAGATAAAAAAACACACACAGAATTATTAATACCTCAGCATCTTTTGACAATTTCCCTTCCTCCACAAACTGAAAAGTCATCCTTTTGGTCTCAGAAGCTAATTTTTATTGATTCCCATCCTCGCGTCAAAATGCAGATTCGATTCTGGATCCACCTCCAGCTTAGGTTTAAGGATTTGGAATACGTCTTTCTTTTGCTTGTTAATGTTGACCTGAATAATCAAATAGATCAAGTTATAGAACAGCCTTGAAAGAAGCACAAATTTGCACTGGAAATATGACCATAACAAAAATTGCAGAAAGACTACAAAATTCACAAACCTTAAGGGTGCTAAGATCGCTTGGTTTAGTCACATTTACGATGTTATCGTGTTCATCAATTTCTCTAACAAGCGCATCTACTCAGAGAACAGGTGCCTTGGTAGATTTCTGAGGAACTGGAACGTCTGCTTGCACCTCTTCAGGGAACAAGTTTATTAGAGGAGCAAACTAAGGGTCCTAGTGGAATCCCATCTTAGCAGCCAGCTCTTGAGCACGTTTAACAGCTTCTAAATTGGGTATTGATGCAAGGTCAGGAACAGTAGCCATGCCACTAGTAGGTGGCTTCACGGTAGGAAGAAGGACTGACTGATGAGCTTGATGGTCCACTAGCAATAGCTGTAGTCACCATGAGACCTGCCCCTGAACTGGAGCCAAGGCCTTCGTTCAACCACACATAACAATGCCATTACAACATAAATATTTTTCAACTTTCAAAACCTCCGGACAAGGGAAACAAAAAATAAATAAAACGGAGAACTTATTGAAGTGTCTTCATCAGTTTCTCTGCTAACTCTTCCTGCATTTGTAAAGCCTTTTTAGCTATGGCTAAGGCATCAAGAGAGAGACTTCCACCACTTTTCCAAGCAGCCAAAGAGCCATCTGTACTAGATCCAGTAACCTCATCAGATGTGGTAATACTATGTACTTTATTTTCAGCAGTATAAACAGAAGGTATCTTGGTAGGAAGAGGGTGACCAGTCTTTAGTAATGATAACAGAACAGCATCCTTAAAGTACGGAAAAAGTAAATTTACACCAGCTTGGCAACAGGCCAGAACTTTAGAACAATTTCAAATTAGCATAATATCAAAATAACTGCATTGAAAAACAGATACCAACATGCATTTTAATTTAAACAACATTCTGCATTGTTATACATTTCGGTCTCATTCTAACATGTAATGCATTAGCAAATCTCCCAACTTTCTAGCAATGCTTAAGTTAGCAATACAGTCAAGTCAACAATAGTGAAATATTATACTAACAATGGAGATAATGGAAGACTGGTAAGTTCTCTAAAAGCTAATTAAATCAAGTGATACTATAAATTCAACTTTCTACAAGAACCACAAGAGTGAAATTCCAACAAATAAGTTTGAAAACTTGCGTAGTAATCGGTAACTCACCACAATTTTCAAACAGAATCTAGATCAAATGCAACAATCCGCTTCTAATAGCAACAGCCATTTGAAACAAAATGGGATGATTATTATTTATAAAAATGCATAATATCATGAGAATTCAAAGTTCAAATAGTAGCAAAACAACATATATATCGAAACAAGATTAAATTTCTGACTCGAAACTGATGTTACTCAAACAAAGGTTTGAATGTCATATACCAGTGTGTGTTCAACATAAGCATGTTCAATTTTACACCTGAAAATGTATCGAACGCAAGTTAAATACGGTTACTTCAAGAAAAATAAGAGTTGAAGTGACACAACTCAAAACATTAGCAAAATACCCATTTCAACTAAAATTGAAAGCCATTTATATGCCAGTAAAGGATCATACATTTTAATAATTTTAATTATTTAAATTTCTTATTTACTTATGCATTTCAAATGCACTTTATTTCTCTTTTCCTTCTTGAAATTAAAATTAAATAAGTAAAAACCAAATAAAAACCAGACTGATGTAACTAACAAGAAGAGCAAACCTCAGAAAATAAAATTAGAACTCACATTTTGAACTGGATCACCTCGATTGTTGGTATTGGAGAACTCAATTTCCTCTTCTTCTTTAACCTTATCACCAAATCTTCTCCTCTCTCTTTTTTCCTCCCTCTTTCGTTCTCCAACTTTAGTTCTTTTCTCTCATGGCTCTTCACTCTCTTCCCTCTCCTTCCTCTTCTTCGTCGCTTCAACTTCCTCGTAGGAACCCTCACATTGCTTCCGATCTCTTGAACCCTCCCTCTCGAAAGATCTCTCACGTTCATTCGCGGCGCGATGAGGAGGAAGATTTATGATCCGATCGCCGGTGAGAGTCGAGGTTTTTGTGGTGGTTGTGATGGTGGTCGGAGTCGCGGTGGTGCTTCTCGTCGCGGTCTCGGGACCGTTTGGTTGCGGGTTTATCTTGGTCCAACTTTTACGGTTACGGATTTTTCGGGCGGGTTTTGGTTCTCTCTCTCTCTCCCTCTCTCCCTCTATAGGAAATTGTGATAGATCAGTGAAATCCATCTTATCTTTGAAGCTAACCGACGTCGTTTGAATAAAGAAGTTAATCTACTATTTGGTATCCGGCCTTTTGGGCTTTGATTGGGCCCATTTCATTATACAACATGGATGAAGATTTGGTCCTCGCGTTTTTCTTTATTAGGAAGCAATCGAGCAACACGTCAATTTTATAAACGAGATTAAAAGAATATTTTATTAAATTAAATTTTTATCGTCACAAGTTATTTGATTTTAATTTTAAATAGTTTAAATTTGATTAAATTATTATTTAATTAAGTTTAAATTATTGAATGATTTAAATTTAAATAACTTTTAAGTCTAATATAATTTTTTATTTATATTATATATTTTTATCAATTTTATTGTTAATTTACTATTTTATCCTAATATATATGTGCTTTAAAGCCCTAAACTTTTATTTTCTTATCTCCTTCCACCTATCCTGCCTCCTTTTTTGTCTCTTCCCAATCTATATATTACTATAGATGTATAACGAATGAATAAAGAATTTGGTAAGCAATTGAAAAACAATTCTGATACACGTAACTAGAAATAAATTCAATTTGGATGCAAGTTATATATTAGTCCAGCCCAACAGGCTCAGCTAATGGATCGAGTTTGGATAAAGATTTTTATACTTAATAAAATATTTTATTTTTATTTTTATTTAAATTTAATTATAAATATTAATATAAAATTATTTTTAATTTTTTAATATTATTTTTGAATAATGATATAGACTTTTTAGTTGATCCAAACAAGAAAAAGTAATAAAAAAATTTTTAAAACCATAATAGGATCTGATTAATGAATATTTTTATTATACATACATTAGGAGTAAAATATCTATGATCGAAATTATGTGCATATAATAATGAATTTGAAGCTCATACCATATTTGTTGGGCTAACTTTATGCATAAAATAAATATGAAGTTTTGATCCTTTACATTGTTGCATGATACATCACACTTGAATGACTTAATCCAATTAATTTCGGCATGATCATTTTAGGTTAAAATATTTCTCTCTTGTTTCATCTATTCTTATTGTTTTGTATATTTTTTCTTTTGAATGAATCATTAATGTCTTTTGGGCATTGAGATGTTGAAGGAAATTAAAATGAACGAAATAAATGAAAAACTATGTAAAATCATTAACTTGTTTGAACTTGGAGAAGCATAAATTGCCAAAATTTTGACTTGTTTCTGATCACATATTCTATTTGTAGAATTAACATCATTATTTGAATTAATATTCTGTTATCATCATCAACATTCATCAATGATATATTCGACATTCACATTTAAATCTTGATATTTTTTAATTTTTTGTACCAATTAATTTAGTGAAATTAACATATTATACTTGTATACATAGAAAGTTTCTCAAAAAAAATGTTCTCTTTCTTTTTTTTATTTATTTTTAAATTTAAGAATTTGGTTTAAAATTTTTTATGCCAAAAACACTTCTAAAAAGATTTCTTTTTATTGCATTAAAAATTGACAAAAAAAATGAAAGTTTTGTAATATGGTAAATTTGGTGAGAGTCTATTTAGCTTATTTAAGTATACAAGTGATCATTAGGATTGTGATAACTCGCAGATATTTGTGACACTAAAATAAAAGATAAAAATTATTTAGTATATATTTAACTTAGGAACTTTCTTTTTTTTTTTTTTTATAGAATTTATATTTCAATTAACCGAAGATAATAATTGAGTTATATGATATCTTTAGGAATAATATTGAAGGTGCTTTTAAAGCGATGTGCTACATTAAAATAATTATGATATAAGAAAAAATACTGAATAATATGACAAAGTTTAATAATAATCAACACTTGAATGATATATTTTTGAAGACAAAATTGAAAAAGAACAAATAAATAAGTTTCAATACAAATATATTAACTAACTATAACAACGAACTATCAAAATTTACATATCCAACATTATCCAAACTTAAATTTAGGGGATTTGAATAACGAATATCTAAATATTCATATTTTAATATATTATGGATAATAAATTTAATTTTTAAATTCAACTCAATTATCTAAATCAATGATATACAAATCCAAAAAAATATCAAATAATATTAAATATTCAGTTCTTTACTATCTATCGTCATCCCTATATATCTCTTGATTGATTGTAATATCAACTCAATCAATTAAAAAGCATTGCTTATCCAAACATGAAAAAAAAATTATGCAATTATGCACATAGACATTCATTAAATGAACACAATGTTATACATAAATATAAATTTTTATTATCATAATAATTTTATGTTCTTTGTTTCCTAATAAGCTTAGTTTGATATTTAATTGACAATTTAACGAACATAATCAATCAATGTTAATTGTTTACATATCACCTTGTCTAAACCGAAATGAATAATGAACACGAAATATTTTTTAAAAAGTTAAATATATTATGTGGCATCTTATGATTGGCCTGGTATTAAACTTCTTTTGGGTATTATAGAGAAACTGGCCGTAGAGGATTAAAATCCGACCCAACCCGCGCCGTTCATTTGCGCAACGATGAAGGTTGGTTGCCAAAACGCGTTCATTAATGTCAATCTGAAAGCGACAAGAGACCC
>JBBYHM010397874.1:0-13629 GCA_038381775.1 Adansonia rubrostipa | reverse complement strand
TAGCAAGCATTAGATAGATTATCATGTTTCATTAAAACTAGATCATGGCATTGAAAAACAATAACTAAAAAAAAAAAAAAATTATACTTTATAAAAGTATGATGAATGGATTATGGATAGTTTTTTAAGTGAAAAAGACATAATTATTTTTAAGCTTATATTTTAAGTAATTTTTTGATTAAATTAATATCTCTTTAACTCGTAACATCAACTTAAGAAATTCTTTTAATATAGTATAGATATTTCTTATGTTGTAGAAGAAACAAGGAGATGAAAATATTTCTCATGTATTTCATTTTTTTTCTTAGCAAAGTAAAAATATAAAAAATAATAAATTTATTAAATATATAAACACCAATAGATACGTATATTAAATGTGTTGTATTGATTTATTATATTATTTTTATATTTATTAAATATATTTTCATATCATATTTAAGATTATTAAATCTATGAAATAATATACTACATAAAAGTGTGAAACGAACTTAAAAAATACTATATTGTATTAGTTACATTATTTTTGGATATATTAAGCTTATCCTATTCGTCTCGTGTTTTCATATTTATTTAAAATTATCAAATCTATGAGACCCACAAACAAACACATATTTTTCTTATTTTCTACATAAAAATGTGAAAATGAATTATAAAATAAATATCATTTTATATTTATTAAACTTTTTTATATTTATTAAATATATATTGTTCGTATATTTATATTTATTTAAAATTATTAAATTTATGATACGGACAAGCGAGCCCCTTCTTTTTCTTCTTTTTCTAGATAAAAGTGAGAAAGGAACTTAGAAAAGTAGCATATAATTATATAAATAAAATAAATATTAAAAAATAGACAAGTCTACGTTCAACAATTTGACCAAAGCAAATATAATAGTCAAGCATTCAAACTTTCAAACTTGGTTTTTTGGGAAAGAAACATTCAAACAAGAAATTAATGTGTAAGAAATACAAGCATCGGAAACTTCTAATCAGTTGCAAATTTCGTCTTCGTCTTGCACCAATATTACGCTGACTATTACATTGACGCAATGCCGTTGACTGGCCGACCTGGAACAGTAAGCTTTTGATCGGCTTAAGCCTAAGATTAAGCTGAGCCTAATCTCAGTCTATATAATTAAATATAAATATAACAGTATTGTATTTATTAATAATAATAAATTTTTTTAACTTTATAAATAAAATTAAAAATTTATCTTATGTTTTATTTGTTAATTAGCTTTTTTTAAAAATTTTAATGTCTTTTACGGAATTTATTTCATTTAATTTAATTTATTTATTTATGGAATTTAAAACTTTAATGATGGTGATCCAATAATTTATCTAAATATATATAATAATGAATAAAAAAAAACTACTTTTCTTGCTGTTGGTTTTACAATTGAGATAGAATATACTATTTCATACAAAAAAAAAACCTTTTTTCATTTAATATGTTGGTTTTCATTGGCTTAAAAGGAATATAGATTGATAAGAGAGGCCATTTTTGAGTTACTAATAAATAAATTTCATAACAATATAAATATATATATATATATATATATAATTGACAAATTTGACTTTTACCTTCTACCAACATACCTCAAAGCTCTGTAGTCAACTTAGCTATGAAGCCAAGTCGGGGTTCGGCTCAAGTCAAGCTGCCCATAGTTAGGTGGCTATTCCACGCAGATTTCCATAAAAAGGCCCTGTTTTGGAACTAATTTTCGGAGCTGCCACTCACGGTTTTCCAAAAGTCAACAATTCAAATTCCACGCACAGTTAAGAGGATTAAAAAAGGAAGTCAAACCTGAAATCTATGTGAAGATTGACACGGATGGCAAAAGAAGAATACAAACTACGAGCAGCAAACCCATACTCACTGTAAGGCCCCAGAGAAAATAAGAAAGGTGTAGGGTAGGCCCTTGAGAAAATGAATTTGATTATTCCGTGTGAAAACCGGAACTCTTGTCACCACACTTTGACTGCAAAATATTACATAACTATAATATGTTTATTAAATATTAAAATATAATATAATATATTTAATATACTAAAAACTTATAAATATATATTTTACATTAATTAAATAATATTATTTTTTAAAAAATTTTAAAAATAAACACAGATATTTTTAGTTTTAATAGATTTGCTCATGGATCGATTGGATTGGAACTCGAAAAAAATTTTGAAATTCAAACTTAAGACTGAATTTAATCTAAGCTTAAGACCCAAATCACCTTTAAAAATATATTAAAATATTAAAAAATTATTTTATATATTTATATACTTTATAATTAAATTTAATAAAAAATAATATTTAAATATTTAAATAGTGATTCGAGCATAGCTCGATAAAAAAAATCATTATCTAAATTTGGTTCGTACTAAACGAGTTATCTAATTTTTAAACAGATCTAATTTTTAACAAAATGACAGTCTTATATAAATTTATATATGATTAATATATGAAACATATAAACTTTTCGTTTATATCTATTCGTTATATTTAATACTTAACGTTGTACTTACGCAATTAACATAAAAAACAACATAAAATTTTTTACGCTAATAATAAATCGAGTAATTATTTAATATACTACAATTAAATTTTTTAACCTTAAAAAAAGAATTAAATTATTATCATATATTTTAAATACATATTTAAAAAAATAAAAATTAAGTAAATAATATTATGATAATATTTTATCTTTGTTTATAAAATTAGAAATTTCCATTACTAATAATGAATCCACTCGCCGTCTAGGTAACGACCAAAACAAAAAGGAAAAAGAAAAGGCTTACGGATAGAACCAGAAGCTTACTTTATAAATAATCTCAAGAATGGGTGACTACCTGTTGCTAAGCAGCCGAAGTCACCAATGAGAACTTTGAAAACCAGCCGTTAATAACCGCTCAATCCTTTTCCCAGCAAAATAGAACCAAGAAACCACCGGAAGTAACGACCAGAAAAACAAAAAATGTCTGAACGAGGGTTGTCATTTGTCTTCCTCCTCTTCTTCATCGTCTCCATACCTCTCAAAGCAATTCATTCACAAGACATCAACACTGAACGAAATGTTCTTCTCAACCTCAGACAACATCTGGGCAATCCACCGTCCATTGCGTCCTGGAACTCATCTTCCTCGCCGTGCGATTGGCCGGAGATCAGCTGCACCGCCGGTTCGGTAACCGAAGTTCATCTCCGTGAGAAAAACATCACGGTAAGGATTCCTCCGACTATATGTGACCTTAAAAACCTCACTTTCCTTGACCTTGCCTTCAATTTTATCCCTGGAGAGTTCCCAACAACGCTTTATAATTGTTCAAAGCTCCAAATCTTAGACCTTTCCCAGAACACTTTTGTTGGTCCAATTCCTGACGATATTGACCGATTATCAACTCTGCTTTACTTGGATATTAGTGCCAATAATTTTTCCGGTAATATCCCACCGAGTATTGGAAGATTATCGGTATTGCAAAGCTTATACATACACCAGAACCTATTCAATGGGACGTTTCCTAAGGAAATCGGACACTTGTCGAATCTTGAGGTTTTGGGCATGGCTTACAATGAGTTTGTCCCCACGAACATACCTCAAGAGTTTGGTCGGCTTAGGAAGTTGTCGTACTTATGGATGAGCGAAACCAATTTGATCGGTGAAATCCCTGAAAGTTTCAACAGCCTTTCGAGTCTAGAAGACTTCGACCTGTCTAAAAACAATTTGGAAGGTCCTATCCCTAGTAGGCTATTTTCGTTCAAGAATCTAACTAAAGTTTATCTCTTCCACAATCATCTGTCCGGTGAGATACCCAAGACCATCGATGCATTGGATTTGGTCGAAGTTGATCTTTCCCAGAATAATCTGACAAGCACCATTCCAGAGGGCTTCGGGACGTTGCGATCTTTGACGTTTTTAAACCTGTTCTCGAATCAGTTAACCGGGGAGTTGCCACCAAGCATCGGCCTGCTTCCTGCCCTGAACGATTTTAGGGTTTTTGATAACAAGTTGACTGGAATCTTGCCACCGGAATTTGGCCTTCATTCAAAGCTCGAAGGGTTTGAGGTGTCAGATAATCAATTCAGTGGCCAATTGCCTGAAAATTTATGTGCTGGAGGTGTCCTACAAGGATTGGTTGCTCATACAAACAATCTCGAAGGGGAAATACCGAAATCGCTTGGAAATTGCCCTACTTTGGGCACTTTTCAACTTCACAACAACAAGTTCTCAGGCGAGATTCCACAAGGTTTATGGACAACTTTCAATTTGTCGACCTTAATGTTAAGCAACAATTCTTTTTCGGGCAAACTACCAGGTGAACTTGCATGGAATATGTCGAGGGTGGAAATCAGTGACAACAGGTTCTCTAGTGAAATCCCTATCGAAATCGGGTCTTGGTCGAATTTGGTCGTCTTCAAGGCCAGCAACAATTTGTTTTCAGGCAAGATTCCTAAGGAGATAACTAGCCTTTCTCGCCTCACTACTCTGCTTCTCGACGGCAATGAATTTTCTGGTGAACTACCATCTGAAATAATCTCATGGAGATCGTTAGATACATTGGATGTCTCCAATAACAAGCTCTCTGGTGAAATCCCTGCCTCGATCGGGTCTTTACCTGACCTGATTAACTTAGATTTATCAGAAAACCAATTCTCTGGTGAAATTCCTCTCGTAATTGGCAACCTGAGGCTGACTTCAGTCAACTTGTCATCCAATCAACTTGTTGGGAGGATCCCGGATCAGTTAGACAACCTTGCCTATGAATACAGTTTTCTCAACAATGCTGATTTATGTGCAAATAATCCAATTCTAAACCTTCCAGACTGCGATTCCAAACTGAATGAACCCAAGAAGTCCTCCAGATATGTTGCCATGATTGTAGCAGTTGCCATCTTTGTTTCCCTAGTTATCCTTCTATTGACCTTGTTCCTAGTTAGAGTCTATAGGAGGAAAAAGCGTGGACGGTATCTAGCGACATGGAAGCTGACCTCGTTCCAGAGATTAAATTTCACGGAAGGGAACATATTGTCCAATTTGATAGATGCTAATGTTGTCGGAGTTGGCGGCTCGGGGAAGGTTTACCGAATCGACATCGACTGTTCGGGTGAATCTGTTGCGGTGAAGAAATTTTGGAATAGTAAGAAACTGGATCACAAGCTTGAGAAAGAGTTCTTAGCAGAAGTTGAAATACTTGGCAACATTCGTCATTCCAACATAGTGAAGCTACTTTGTTGCATTTCCAGTGAAGATTCAAAGCTTCTAGTTTACGAATACATGGAGAATCAGAGCCTTGATAGATGGCTTCATGGGAATAAGAGAAGGTCATTTTCAGGCCATGCTTTCTTGGACTGGCCAAAAAGGTTGCAAATTGCTGTTGGGGCTGCTCAGGGGCTGTGCTACATGCACCATGAGTGCCCTACACCGATCATCCATCGCGATGTGAAGTCCAGCAATATTTTGCTGGACACCCAATTCAAGGCAAAAATTGCAGATTTCGGACTTGCGAAGATGCTAAACAGGCATGCAAGTTCTCACACAATGTCCACAGTTGCAGGGTCTTTTGGTTACCTCGCCCCAGGTAAAAAATACTCAAGAACTTAACTGCTGTAACCTTGTTAATCTCAATCATCTTCCGAATCCAAAAAAAGTGGAACGCCCCTTTTAACACAAAGTTGTCATTTGTATTACAGAGTACGCATATTCAACAAAAGTCGATGCCAAGATTGATGTTTACAGCTTTGGAGTAGTGCTCCTGGAATTGGTGACAGGAAAAGAAGCCAATAGCGTAGATGAGGATATGAGCCTAGTAGAATGGGCGTGGCAGCACTACTCAGAGGATAAACCCATTGTTGAAATACTTGATCCAGAGGTAAAAGAATCATCTTACTTGGAGGAAATGATAATGGTATACAAGGTAGGAATCGTCTGTACACGAGCATCGCCCTCGACCAGGCCTACCATGAAGGAAGTTTTGCATGTCCTCCGAAGATATTGTGAGGAGGAAGGTCATGAAGCCAAAAAAGTTGGAAGCGACTTCGACGTAGCCCCACTTCTTGGCAGTGCCGGTGTCACTTATTTTTCAAGCTACAAGTAAGAAGAGATCCGAGGAAGATGACAGCATAGTTGATTTACGGTAGCAGTGGTGACTGACACCGGGGAGCAAAAGCCCAGTGCTATGTGCAAAATCATTCCAACAGGATTTCCCAGGATTCGAGTTGGAGTCAGCTTTTATCGTTACTTCCATACTAACATGGAATCACTCCTGCTAAATGTACGAAGTGACAAAAAGCAACTCCTTAAGGCTAACTGAACATATCATTTACCTGTTCATATATCAAACAGCTACCGGGCTTGTACTAGGCTAAACTTAGATAACATTTTTTTTTAATTCAAGTCAATTCAACACGATCAAATTACTATCTAAATAATTAAAAATATTTTATCTGTATATAATTATAAATATTAATATAAAAATAATTTGTAACTTTATATCATTATATTAAATCATACTATGAGCTTTTGGATCAATACAACGCAACCCACAAACACCTCTACTATGGCACTATCAATAACTCTTTTCCAGTCAAATCTCTCTTTCAAGAATTGACTATCAAGTGTCCAACCGTGGGCAAACGTGAATAGGCGTCCCTTGGGGGGGTGGGGGGGAGGGAAGAGAGAGAGAGAGAGATAACTTAAAGCATTGATGAACTCTGTATTACAAGTGTACAAAGGATTACATAAGATTTTAAAAAAAATAAAAATAAAAATTCTAAATGATACAGCAGCACCCCTGTTTGAATTACAATTTTCTCGATGAATAGTGATTCATTCTTGAATCCAGACAAGAAGCATTTGACAACACTCAAAGTGGTAAAACCAGAGTTCTTGTTAGCTTCTTGGCTCCTCCAAGCTAAAACCAAACATCACAATAAAGCTAAAAGTATAAGCCAAACAAAACAGCTCTCCACCCCCATGGCCAATATGCAGCCAGTCCAGTCACACTCGGTTATACCTGTAAAACCATAATGTAAGCCAGCAATTAATGGGGACACTTACCGAGGTGCTGGCCTTGCTCTTTCGGTAACAATGATTCTCCGAATGCATCATCTACAATCACATTATGCCGTTGACTTCAAACTCAACCTGCTAGAAATAATCCCAAAAAAAAAAAAAAAACAACAGCATAAACAGATCATAATTTGCATAAACAAACAGAAGTTCCAAAAAAAAACACATGCCTCATCCCTGGTTTCCGCAAGGTTTCTGACCTAGCTCCATCTTGAGAATTTACAACGTTTCCAACGGCAATATTGGGCTATACAACAGAATAAACGCAAAAAAAAGGCTAGTTAGGTTCCCCAAAATTGTCAAGAAAAAAGCAAGAAACAAGAGGGAGGGTTAAGTATCTGAGCCTTAGACACAAAACAGAGTCAAGGTCTTAAGCACAGTTACTGGAAACATAGCACGTATGATGGTGGTGCAGGACCTGATACCAAATATTCACTAGTTAGGAGATTGGCCGTGCAAAGAATTAACATGATTAAAAATATTAAGGCAAAACTAGACAAAATTGCAATGATTACATGAAAAAAGGCAGAAAGATTTCCTAAAAAAGAGCAAAAGAAGGTCACAAGATCCTCAAAATCATCGGACATCAAGATTTTGTTCCCGCACCGTCAAATATCAGGTCATGACCATGTTTATGCTCAAAACCTCAATTCTCGATAATAAAATACAAAAACCAGGATTGACAACCACAATGACACAACTATATAGGAAAAGAAAAGGCGCAAAAAGGCTAAAGCAAAACAGCAAGAGAAATAGCTACTACGAAGTAGAGGATAAAAAATATAGAGTAATTTACGTCCAAAAGTTAGATTCAAAACCTTTAATTCTTCAGACAAGCTGTTTTGCAAAACAACACCTGCATTAAGATGTCCATTTTCCAGAAGTGACCCAGAATCTGCACTGCAGACGCCACCCTGCAAAGATCCCTGACTCTCACTATCTCCAGAACTTCCAGTATTCTCACAGCCATCTGCTACAATCTTTAACCCAAATACCTCATACAAAGAAACTCACCTTGCAATTGAGGTTCTGCGCATTTGAACTTGACCCAAATACACTCTCAGCAACTTCTACTGCTGTTTGATTACATGCTTTGACCATCACTTGATCGACCACAACACCACCTGCTTTCCAGTTTAAAATTCTCCCAGAAAATCTAGTTTCTTCATCATCGATGTAAGCTGATGCCAAATCTGCAGTTTTCTCTTGATTCAAGCCAGCCTTGCATGTTTCCCTTATTTCAGAGTCAGGAACTTCACATGGAGAAAGCAACTCCTGCCTAAGAACAGGTACATCCACCTGCTCAGCTGACTCTACATTTCTAACTACTGACAAATTATCTACATCAAAAGAAGTCTGCCCACATATGGTGAGAGGCCCTCGATCAACAGTTCTTGCTTGCTGAACTGTGATCGCCACATTTCTTTTTTCACTGTCCAACAGCCCACTAGACAGCCTATCAACAGATTTGCTATCAACATCCCCAGTTCCTGGACACTCTACTTTAACCGCTCGAACATGGCTGATATGAGATATTCCCCTAGATCTACTTGTAATACTTTCTGGAGAAACAGACTCCATCCTATGGGGGCTAATTGAGGCCCGCTTCGCACGGTTCAGTTTTTCTTCCACTGTCTCATCATGTTTTCTCTTAACCTGTCTTTCAGCAGACCCTGAGCGGGACCTTGTGACATCTTCACAAGTTTTTCCAGTATGCTGGTTTTGATGCCTCAATGATCGAGATCGTCTATATCCATCAGGGAAAACAAAGGCAGGGAGCTGCCTCCTACGAACATGAGAAACATAAATATCCATTCCTGGTTTCCAGAACATGTACATGCTTATCTCTTGTCTGAACTCATCAACTGTTCCACGTATGTCAAATTGTTGACCTTCTAGACCGCTCACTCCCTCTTTCCTCTGCAAGCCCATGAAGAAAGCACAGTGTGGGGACTGCTTGGATGTATCTACATACTCGTTTGGGTAAGGATGACACTGCAACATTCCATTTGTGTCCCGCTCTATCTGCAGAGTGACATGGAAACATCATCTTAAAAGTCATCATAACGATTAAAAACCAAAGTGGCTGAAAGTTCAACAGATACTCCCCCCAGCAGACAAGTTAATGTTTTACCTTCAAGGTAAGCTGTCTAAGCCGCGACTCCACCCAGCCTTTCCATGCCAGCAAATCATCAGCATCTGCCGAAACTATGTCAACTTGTAGATAGTTTTTGTATGCCTCAAAGAAAAGATGAGGCTCAAACAAAGCACTCCATTGAGCTTTGTTTAGCTCAATCTCCTGCAAGAAGACAAAATGACTCAGCCATCAATAGTTCAAACTTCTATGTAGGCAGCTCAACCATAATAAAATAGCCATGTGTTATCTCACCTCACATATTTTATAACCAAATTGGAACTGTTCCATCATAACACGAAGAGTGCTTATAGATACATTGTAACTGGAATTCATGCAAGGGTATGCAGGAGTTATTATTGGCATATGATGGAAACGGTCACGAGGATTCCTTCGAGGATCCCAAACAGGAAAGCCAAGTTCATCCTCTTCTATCGAGCACAACATAACAGGGTTTGGCCACCTCCATTGAGTATATACTCTAAAAAATCGAGAAACCAGCATACTGGGTATTGCCTTAGGATAAAGCTGGCACACACGTGCAACTAGAAGAGCCCAATTTACACCTCCTAGGAATCCAGTAACCTATAAAGTGAAAAAATAGAAAGTTAAGACATAATACGAAAGCAAAGAAGTCCAAGAAGGAAAAAAAATTCAATAAATACCAATCTTACATTGGAATAAACTCCGCGCCTTTTTGCCCAGAACTTCAAACATCTAAGCGTCATGCGGAAGTGCTACAATCATGTAACGAATTAGAAGACAGCAAAACTAGAAAATAAATAATAATAAGACATGTGTGGGTCAGCACAATATGCTCACCTCAACATTCGGAACAAGTTTAAGGATTTGATCAGCAACCCTGCACCCATTAAGACTTCGAACACTTTGCTCATCAACATTGTGCAGCACGGATCCATGTGAGATGTCAAGGTCCTGTTGATTAGTTCAAATAACATATATATTATATTAGACAGCAACTAAACAGGCACTACATTGTCTAGACATTGCACTTCAAAATTTACAATCATATATTTATTTAACATACAATAGGAACAATATATTGCTGCAAATTTGACATTATGAAAATTATATATTGGTCGTTCCCATCAGCAAAGGTAACATCTCAAGTCTCAACCAGAAAATCAGTTAAAATATTCCAAGAAACCTCCGACTCCTGGTCAAATTCATTTTGAACATACAAAATCATCTAAAAATACCTGTTTTCAATGAACAGCCAGAAGTCAATTTTGTGTTTTGAAACTAATTTCAGAAAACTAATCGAAGGTACATGAACTCATATATTAATATGTATGAATAGCAAAAGTCAGGTGAAAATGATTTTAATCATTGCATAAGAAGGATACGGATATTTTAAACAAAAGAATACCAGATTTGAATAGAACACAATACTTGAAGGTTATTAATTATTACAAAACAAAAATTTTATAAGGCCTAGTTGACAACATATCAAGAAAAGAAAAAAGGGAGTGGCAGAAAGAGTTCTTCATCATAGAAGAGCTTGCAACATGCTGCACCATGTAAAGGAAATCATTCTTGGCCTGCACTTAAGTGATGCAGCAAAGTTTACAAGAGTGTTGATCCAAAAAATCATCAAAAAGATCACAAAACTTACGTCTGGAACAACCAAAAGAGATATACTTGCATACAGAAGATCAATAGATATCCCTTGGAACTTAAATTTCATTACTGGGACATGAGCATCTGGAACTGGTTGAAGTTCAGTGACTTCTTCCATTTCAGCCAAAATATCATGCAAAAAGATGAAGAAATCTTCCTGGTAAAATTCAAATTAAACATTAATAAAACTCAAACTAAATAAGCACCAACTTAAATCAAGGTAAATAAAAGAATTAGTGAGATTGAAGACACCTCTCGGTTCACATAAGATGGCCCAACGCACAAAGTGTCTATATCTGCCCCGGGTCCATGCACCTGTCAAATAGGGAGTTGTTGCTTATCATCTGAATATCAAAGATGTAATTCACTTCCACAGCAGACAGAATAAACTCAACACTATACAGACTTAACAGCAAAGGCAATTGGCACATGACTACCAAGAAAACTTTATAATTTTTCCCAAAAATAAAAAAGCAGATTGAAACCAAAGTATCATTGATAAATTTTCAACAATAAGCAAATAGCAGATGACATTTTATAAAGGGTAATTTTTCCATTGCAAACCTAGGGAACTTTATAGGCTTTTTTCTTATCAAATTCATAAATCCTACCATACCAGGCTAAACAAGTATGCAAGATTCCAAACCAATTTTCTATGATTGCAAAGAAATGTCTGGAAGATTAGGGAAAAAAAAGTTGATGAAATAGCAGTTATGATAAAGGAATTAGAAATTTATGCTTACCCCTAAACGGTAAGATCCAAAAGTGAATATTACAGCATTTGCTTCCTCCACCATCTGCTCCGTGTAGCCTCTTTGACGAGTTAATTGCTTTACCCAACTTTTTACAATCTATAAGGAAAAAATAATTCACTTTTTCAGAACCACACCAAAAAATCGGGTTGATAAAGCAGCTTTTACTGACATAGGAAACACACCAATGCCTTCCGATTGCACCACTCTTTCATAATTAATTTATTCATTCAGAAAAATTTTTTAAAAATATACCAAATAGTTTATAAAAATTCAGGATTTAGATAACAATACAATCACCATAAAATGCACGGCAACTAGGAGATTAGTCAATTCATATATACAGCATGAACTGGTAGTCCCAAAAACGCAATGTATCAACTATTCACATTTCTCTTCGTTTTATGGAAATGGAAACACAACAAGCAAAGCAAATTCAATTATTCGCTAATTACCCCAGCGATGTGGCCAAGAACCTCCTCTCTTTTGGCAGCTTCTTCTTTGCTCTCGTAAAGCCCTGACTCTATCAGAAACTACAGAAATAAAGAAAAATTAGTGAATTAAGTATTATTAAAAATAAGAAATGCTCAAAACAACAGACTAACATTACCTTCTCCAATTCCGTATTCCGTTGAATATCAGCCTCAGTCGGCCCCGCAAGGGATAATGGTTTCGTGATTCCATAAGTCTTCGGAGGCAGTGATTGTTGCGGCAAAGATCCGTTAGGGCTCCGAGTCTCCATTGGTTTCAGCACCAAATAAATACAAAACAAGACCCCAAAAAACACGCAAGCTTGGATTTAACCCGAAACCAATGCAAATCAAGCAGAAGTAGCGGAAATCAAACCAATTTAAAAATCATAAGTTAATGAAATTCAGATTAAAACACAAATCTCAACCAAAATCAGGAAATTTTGAAAACTGAAAATTTTAAGAAATTTTTTTTTTCTTTTTGCAGATGCAATTTTGAGAAAACAATAAAAACGAACAAAACCAATAACAGATCGGAACCCTAATTTGTTCAACGGTGCAGATGCTGTTTGGGAGATTCAACGAAGAAGGTCAAACACGGAATTTCAAGAAATAGACAAACAGATCTAAACAAGATATAGAAGAACAGTGCACAAAGACGAGAGAGAGAGAGAGAGAGAGAGGAGGAGGAAAGATCCAGAAAGCGAAGCAAAGTGTGGATGAAAGAGAGGAGGTGGTTCCGCCCTCCGCCGTTTCGATGGTCTAAGGGAGCGTTTGGTAGGTGCGTTTTTTTTTTTTTCTTTGGTTTAGATGCCTGACTAAAAATAATTAGGTGCCAGATTCAATGAGATATTATTTTGATTATTTTAAGATACGGATGGGAATGGAATAAAATTGCAGTGTGGCACGCGCTTTCGTTTTTCTTCTTCTTACTTTCCCTTTTGGTTTTAGATGCCTGACAAAAAATAATTAGTTACTAGATTTTATGAAATTTATTTTGGTTTTTTTGACCAGCAAAACTATTGGTGGGTGTGTTTGCCGATTTGTCGCTTGACCTTTTTAATCGTCGGACTGATTGCGGTTGGATTTTTTTTTTCTTTTGTCTTATTTAAGTTTGAATTAATTCATTAGTATGTTATATTATTTATAAAAAATTAAAAAATAATTTTTAATAATATTTATATTTAAATTTAATCTATTAAAATTCAATTGGATTTCTAAACGATTTTTTTCAACCATTTAAGTTATGCAATAAGATTATTATTTTCCTTTTCCATAATTCCTTCATTAATAGTAGATTTTATCAATTAATCCAGCTCATATTCAATTGTCTTTTCGGACTTGTAACAATTGATAATATATACAGAAAATTCTAGGGAAAGCTCCTTAGGGTGAGCTTCCCTGAAGTACTTGACGTGGTGAGCGAGGTCAACTCAACTTAACCTTTTCAATCGGTTTTGTCGATTGAAAAGCTTTTTTTTTTAATTTTTTAATTATTTTTTATTAAAATATTTTAAAAATTAATATTATTAATTATTATAATATAATTTTTTATTATTTCA
>JBBYHM010397863.1:0-13631 GCA_038381775.1 Adansonia rubrostipa | reverse complement strand
TGAACAAAAACCATCATTCACAATGTCTTATACTGCAAGCTGTTATGCTGTCTGAGTCATGGCTTAACGCGCATCCGCACTAGTGGTGATAAATGAATATCACCATTAGTTGGTTATTTTTCCAGCAAAAAAAGATATAGCATCACCTCATGAAAGGCAGAGTACATCCTGGCATGTTGAAATGCTGCTTGTCTTTCATCTCGGCACCCTGGCTGAGACATTTATGATTTTTTTTCTTTCTTCTTATGTTCTTAAATTTTTTATTTCTTACATTTGTCCATTATACATTTCACTAACTCATTTCCCTTTGTTTATGTTCTGGCACTTGCATCATCTCATCATAATTATCATGACCGTCATCATTTTGGGACAATTATTTTGGTTTAGTGTTCAGTAAGGGACTTTTTTGTGGCTCTATGAAAGATGTTATCAATGAAGCTATTCTAGGATTTAATTGTCTCCATTGCATATGCATATTTACTTTCACCTTTTTACACTTGCATCAATCATTTAGTATCTTAACTTATCATTACATCATAATCACTCATCAATAAATACATTTTCAAATAGAAGTCTAATATGGAAATAAGGCCATAAAAAGTGCAAGGGACTTCGGGGTCAATCAGGCAAATGGAACCTAACATCCTGCATCATTATAACACACGACGCCGCAAACAAATCATGGAGAGGGAGCATGAAGTGTGTATTGAGCGACTTGAGCTAATGGTTAAGGAACCACAAGACTAGATGCTCCGTCAACAATGCGAAATGCAAGCTCAAATCGCGAAACTTATGGAACTAATGACAGCCTCTATGAAAGAAAAAGGGCAAGCCAGCACTGCTAAAACAAGAAATAATCCTTCCAACACAGAAAGTCCCTTGCCAATAATCCAAAACCTACCCAAGAGGAAACTAGACAAGAACAATGGCCCGTTTCTACAGCTGCCGCTCAGGCTCTGCCAGTCATCTACCTTAATCCCATTATGGCAGGTCAATTCATTCCCAATGCTCAAGTGGTAAACGTAGGAGTTTCATCAGCAGATCCAATAGCCCTTGACCATGAGGAACCGAAGAAAACAGAAGGTTAAAAAAGTGAACAAATTCCAACTACTAGAAAAATGCCTCCATGCTATCGAGGGGAGTGACAAGTTCAGAGCTCTTGATGGGTAATCGTTGTCTTTGGTGTCCAAGCTTGTCATTCCCTTGAAGTTTAAAGTCCCAGAATTTGAAAAGTTTAATGGAACCACTGATCCTTCTCTCCATGTTCGAATATACTTGCGAAAGATGGTCAGGTGTAAGAAAGATGAAAAGCTCATCATCCATTTCTTCCAGTATAGCCTCACTGGAGCAGTAGCTCGGTGGTATATCGAGCTAGACAATGTGAAAATCCAATCATGGGCTGACTTGGCTAAGGCCTTTCTGAATCAATACCAGCACGGGTTAGATTGGGTGCCAGATCGACTTTTCTTGATGAATTTGGAGAAAAAATGGAGAGAGGAAGCAGCCCTAGTCTAGCCTTCCCGTATAGAAAAAGAAATGACAGTCACTTTCATCCACACCTTACATGCTCCTTATTACGGGAAACTCATAGGAAATGCCACTAAGAAATTTGCAGACCTAGTCCTCTCTAGAGAAATGATTGATGCAGCCATTAAGAGTGGTAGAATGTCAGCCGAGGAAATGTCTAGATCAAGCAAGAAGCCTATTACCAATAAAAAGAAGGAAGGAGAGGCTAATGCCATAAGTTATGCTAGCTCATTTCAGCCAAAATAGTGTCAAATACCCGACCCTCACTACCCAAGCACGTTGTATTCTCGCCCTATCACCGTCCCCCCTCAGCCAATTAATGCCATAACCTATAACCCATCCTTTGCAACCCATCCAACCCACCACAAAGCTACCTTCCACAATGTTCACCATAGTACCAATCAAGCAACCAATAATGCACTTGGCAATCGAGGTGTAAATCAACAAAGACAATATTTTAATCCCATCCCTATGACCTATAAGGAGCTCTACCAGACCTTGTTCCAAAATCATTAGTGGCCTAAATCTATGTCCTAGAAAAAAAGCCACCATACCTGTAATGGTATAACCCTAATGCCCACTGTGAATACCATGCTGGGGCAGTAGGGCATGACATTGAGAGCTGCATATCTTTCAAACGAAACATGCAAAATCTAATATGTCTTATAGTTTAGGATGAACCAGGGACAAATGTTGCTGCCAATCCTTTACTGAACCACATTGAGCCAGCTGCAAACATGATCTACATTAGGAACAAATATGAAGTAAAGGCAAGCATAGAGGATGTAAAGATGCCAATGTTCTTGTATGGCAAGCATTGATTCAGGTCGGGTTGCTCAACGTAACAAAAAAATTGGATGACAATGCCGATAATTTCTATGACTTCCACACAGTTATAGGTCATACCCTACAAACATGCAGGGAGTTTAGGTCCATGGTTCAAAGAATGATGAATGAAGGTCAGATAGAATTCTATAATGAGAACACACCTGCGGCTGAATCTATCAATATGATAGAGATAAAACCATGCAGCCACCTTACAGGAGAAACTGACCCCTCATTCTTTATGGCAAGTCAAGTCCTAAGGTCAGTTCTTCGACACCTACACCAAAGTTGGTTGTGAAAGTACTTAAACCATTCCCGTATAAGAGCAACAAAGTTGTTCCATGGAAATACGAGAATTAGATAGTGATGATCGAAAAACTAACTCCCTCAACTACTATAATGAAACTATCAGGAGTTAGTCACCTAACTTGTAGTGGTAGGTGTTACACTCCCTCAGCTCAAGAAAAATAAAAGGTTTATGCATTTCCAAGCACCAGTACTATTCAAGCAAAGAATTTCAAGCCCAAAAAAGTCAAGGAAGTAGTAAGTGAAAGAGAAGCCATAGAGTTTTTCAAGTTTATTAAGCATAGTGAATACTGCATTGTAGACCAGTTAAGCAAACAACCCGCAAAGATTTCTATGCTAACTCTATTTTTTAACTCAGAAGCTCACCAAAATGCATTACTGAAGGTGCTAAACGAAGTATATGTGCCCTAGGGCATCCTCATGGACAAGTTGGATCAACTAATGAACAACATCATGGTCGATAATTATATCTCCTTCACTAATGATGCGATCCCACTCGGAGGCAAGGACAGTTATAAAGCTCTACATATCACTACCTATTGCAAGGGACTTATTTGGCCAAAAGTACTCATAGACAATGGGTCAGCCCTAATGTTATGTATATGACTACATTAAGCAAACTTCCTGTCGATCAGTCTAACATCAAGAGTAGCCACACCATAGTCTGAGCATTTGATGGAACATGTCATGGAGTAATTGGAAACATCACAATACAACTCCGGATAGGCCCATGTATATATGAAGTTGACTTCTAAGTTATGGATATTAATCCTTCTTACAACTGCCTATTAGGAAGGCCATGGATACACTCCGCTAGAGCGTCCTATCTTCTCTCCATCAGAAGCTCAAATTTCTGATAGATGACAAAGTAGTCACCATCAAAGCTGAAGAAGAAATGATCGCCACTGCTTTCACTGAGGATTTCTATATAGAGCCTAATGAAGTTCCACCGAATTCATCATTCCAATCCTTCGTGTTTGTCAATGCAACATTTGTGGGAAAAGGATTGCTAATAGTTGAACCCCACCTGTCAAAGAGTACCCATTCAGGTTTAAAAATCACTGTTGGCAAAGGTTGCCATGCTGGAAAAGGGCTTTGGTAAGAATCTACAAGGGATAGCCTGAGCCTTACAAGTCCACTTAAGCCAACAAAAGAGGCTTAGGATTTAAGGCCAATGCGCACTCAAGAAAGTGGCAAAAAAAGAGAATCTGCAACTAAGAGATGATACAATCATTAGGTTAAGAAGGGGAGTCAAAGCTGACAATGTTTCTATCTCTCCATGAGATATTTTGTTCAGGAGGATAAATTGATCCAAGCCAATCGAAAGAGCAAAAGACTAAAGATGTTGTGGTCATCCTAAACAGAGCACTTAACAACCTCTATCTCCAAGATACCAAGCAATAAAATTTGCATCCTTCCACTAAAACCAGATTTTGATGACAGGGTCATGACGGAAGCCTCTGCACTTTTCCTATCCCTTTCATGTAACGTCAAGAAAAGAAAACCTACCTATCCTCACCCAAAGGCAGATAGGTGTCCTATGTAGGGGGCATTATTTATTAAACATTATCAATGAAATGACTTTTGCATATATCATTCCATATTGTGTATCACTTTTCAACCTTTTTGCCTCCATTACTCATTTCCTTCATTTTTATCCCAATCCATTAGTTGTGGGTGTACCTTTTGCAATGTTTATATCTTTGCCTTTTCAAGTGTCTCGACTATAGTGACATGGATGTGTTTGATGGGTCGTTAAAGATCGATTTTGAACAGTCAATTTGCACTAGTGAAGTTAATCCTGAAGAAGATTTTGAAGAAAGCTCCGTGCCACCAGACCTCTTACGATTAGTTGAGCAAGAGAAAAAGCAGATCTTGCCCTATAAAAACCCAACAGAAGTAATAAATCTACCTACTCAGAAGGACGTGAAAGAGGTTAAAATTGGAACCTTAATAAAGTTGACAACTAAGACCAAGCTGATAGACCTACTCTAAGAATATCGGGATGTATTCGCTTGGTCATATCAAGACATGCCAGGACTGGACACTGATATAGTGGTCCACAAGCTTCCCATCAAGCTCGGATGCAAACCGATCCAGCAAAAGTTAAGAAGGATAACGCCGAAATGCTTCTCAAAATTAAAGAAGAAGTCAAGAAGCAATTTGATGCAGGGTTTATTGGAGTGGCCAAATATCCAGAATGGGTTGCTAATATAGTCCCAGTCCCAAAGAAAGATTGCAAAGTATGAATGTGTGTTGATTATCAAGATTTGAATCGTTCTAGTCCTAAGGATAACTTTTCGCTATCCCATATCGATACTTTGGTAGACGACACGGCCAAGATTTCTCTGTTCTCCTTCATGGATGGATTCTCAAGCTACAATCAGATCAAGATGGCGCCCGAAGACATGGAGAAAACAACTTTCATAACTATGTGGGCAATATTCTGCTATAATGTCATGCCCTTCAGACTCAAAAATACTAGGGTAACATATCAGTGAGCCATGGTAGCCTTGTTCCATGACATGATGCACAAAGAAATTGAAGTCTACGTTGGTGATATGATTGCTAAGTCAACGAAAGAGGATGATCATATCATTGATCTTCAGAAACTTTTTAAACGGCTATGAAAATTTTAACTAAAATTGATTCCTGCCAAGTGCATCTTCTGAGTCACTTTGGGTAAGCTTTTAGGCTTTATAGTCAGCGAAAAAGGGATTAAGTTAACCTAGACAAAGTCAAAGCCATTCAAGATATGCCATCACCTCAAACCCAAAAAGAAGTGAAAAGTTTTTTTGGGAGACTGAACTACATTGCTAGATTCATATCCCAGCTCACTGACAAATACAACCTTATCTTTCAGCTCTTTCACAAACAAAATCCATAAGAGTGGAATGAGGCATATCAAGAAGCCTTTGACAAGGTTAAACATTATCTGTCAAGCCTGCTAGTGTTGGCACCGTCGGTGCACGGTTGACCTTTAATCTTTTACTTTGCAGTCTTTGACAAGTCTATGGGTTGTGTATTAGGACAGCATGATGAGTCAGGAAAAAAGAAACAAGCAATCTACTGCTTAAGCAAAAAGTTCACAAAATGCGAGTGCAATTACTCTGCAGTCAAGAAATTATGCTGTGCTTTAGTGTGGACAGCCAGAAGATTTAGGTAGTACATGCTGTATCAAACCACATGGTTGATTGCAAGGCTTGGTCCTATCAAGTATCTATACAAAGCCCTTACACTATAAGGAAGGCTAGCTAGATGACAAGTCCTACTTTTTGAATATGAAATTGCCTATGTCAGTCAAAGAGCCATCAAGGGTAGTGCAATTGCTGACTTTTTGGCAAGTCGAGCAGTAAATGACTATGAACCCTTAAATTTTAACTTCCCAGATAAAGATTTAATGTGCATTTTTGAAGATGAAGATGCCTCCAACCAAGATCAATCTTGGAAGATGTATTTTGATAGAGCATCAAATGCTCTAGGACATGAAATTGGGGCAATATTGATGTCACCCCACGGGAGTCATTATCCGTTCACAACAAGGCTAAATTTTGACTGCACAAATAATATCGAGAATATAAAGCTTGTGTCATAGGGCTTCAAGCAGCCATTGAGAAGAATGTTAAGATATTACAGGTGTTTGGTGTTCAGCCCTAGTCATATACCAATTGAAATGAGAGTGGCAAATTCATGATGCCAAGCTGATGCAGTATGGGCAGCTGATAGCAGAGCTCAAGAAAGAATTTGATGATATTAGTTTTTGACACTTACCTCGAGAACATAAACAAATAGCTGATGCTTTGGCTACATTATCATCCATGTTTAAAGTCAACCAGGAGTTAGACATTGCTCCTATCAAATGAGCATCTGCACAACTCCGGATTAGTGTCATAGTGTCGAAAAAGAGAAGGATAGCCTACCGTGGTACTATAACATCCTTTGTTACATCAAGGGTCAGCAATATCCTAAACAGGCAACCAAGAATGATAAGAGAACTATCAGAAGGCTGGCTATGGGATTTGTTCTCGATGGAAAAATCTTGTGCAAAAAGAGTCACGATCAAGTATTGCTCAGATGTGTTGATACTTTTAAAGCTAAAAGGATCCTAGAAAAAGTTCATGAAGGGATTTATGGCACGCATGCTAATAGAGATTGGATGGCCAAGCAAATCATGAGAGCGGGTTATTACTAGTTGACCCTCAAAAGAGACTACATCAATTACGCACGAAAATACCATAAGTCCCTCCAATGCCACTTCACGTCATGACGACCTCATGGCCATTCTCCATGTGGGGCATGGATGTGATCGGGCCAATCACCCCCAAAGCTTTCAGTCGGCATCATTTTATCTTGGTAGGGATTGACTATTTCACCAAATGGGTGGAGGTTGCCTCGTATGCTAATGTCACTAGATCGACCGTCTGTAAGTTTGTCAAATGAGACATCATCTGTAGATATGGCCTTTCAAACTAAATCATCATAAACAATGCAAGCAATTTAAATAATGAAATGATGCAAGCAGTCTATTCACAATTCAAGATCCAGCATCATAATTCTATCCCTTATCGCCCAAAGATGAATGGGGCAGTCATGGTAGCCAACAAAAACATTAAAAGAATAGTTTAAAAATTAGTTGAGACTTACAAGAACTGGCATGAAAAGCTATTCTTTGCACTTCATGCCTATCAGACCTCAGTTTGCACTTCCACGGGTGCTACCCCATTTTCTCTTATCTATGGGATGGAAGTTGTATTGCCTATCGAAGTCGAGATCCCTTCTCTCAGAGTCTTGATGGAAACCAAACTTGAAGAAGCCGAATGGGTTAAGAACGATACGATCAGCTCAACCTCATGGAGGAAAAATGCATGAAGGCCATTTGTAATGTTTAAATGTAAAAAAAAAATGTATGACCCGAGCCCATGACAAAAAGATGCGCCCACGACAATTTCACCCAGGCAAATTGGTATTGACGCAGATTCTCCCAATTCACAAAGATGCATGCGGCAAGTAGACCTCTAATTAGGAAGGACTATATGTCATGAAGCAAGTCTTCTCTGGAGAGGTCCTAATCTTGTCAGAAATGGATGGCAATGTCTTGCCCAACCCAGTCAACTCAGATTCCATCAAGAAATATTAAACGTAGAGGGTAATAACCTAAAAAAGGCTTCTTTCAAAAGAAAAAAGAAAGCAAAAAAAAACAATAACAAAAAAAGAGCAAAAAAAATAAAAGAAAACAAAAAAGGGTCCAAATGAAAATCCGAAAAGGGCATCTAGGCAGCCAACCCGACTATAGTTGAAAACCCACAAGGGCGACTTGTGAAGATCAATTTTGATAGGGCATGAACTTAAAGTACCTACAGGACAACGTTAAGCAATCTTAGAAATCTTTCAAAGATCAGCTCATGCTAGGCACATTCATTGTTTGAAAAAAATTCTGAAAATCACCTAAAGAACATCTATGTCATGATTGTCAGAGGCATCTTTCACCCAAAAGATCATCTTTCTCTCTACCCTATCAATTGCTTATCAAATAGTATATTGAGTTATGCCTCTTTGTTGTCATGAATAAATAGTGCCTTGTTTCTTTTAACCTCTGTACAATTCATATTGCACTTATCATTTAAATGATAATGTTTGATAATCAACTGAAATATGCATCAGGACATCTCGATACTACATCAAAAGGAAAAAAAAAGCACAGGGAACTCTGCTTATATCCTAATCATCAAGATCATGCACTTTTCACATCCAAACACCTGCTGGGCATGACCATACATCAAACCATTTCTTGCTTTCACAAGCCAAATCTCAAGAAAAACCATTTTACCGAACCAAAAATCAACCCATGCATTCTATCAGAATCCTATCAAAACCAGAGGCATCAACCTAATCAGTTGAATAGTCTCCAAATTGTTGAGAATGCCTTCCATTTGTTAGGAAAATGATTGAGCCTACCAAATTGAGAAATGCAATAGTCCAAGTCCTTGAGACTAAATTTTTGGTTATATCCCCAATAAAGCCAGGACAACCTACAATCCCCAGTGGGATTAGGAAAATTTTCGTCTATAATCGCATTAAAAACAAATTGCCATCCCTATGAGAGTTTGAATGACGTACAAGGAAAACTACAGCTATCTCCTGTATTAGACTTCATATCATGCAATCATGATAGCATTTCATATCATGCACTCATATTACCATCATACATCATTTTTACAATATCACTTTAAGCCAGGTTTGCTGAACCTCTAAGAAATTTCTGGTAAGAACTTTAAGTTTCGTAAACCAAGTTTCATTCAGGTAAGGTCCTTTTCTTCTCATTACCTCATGTCAAAACCCTTTTTATCAAGCAACTACTGCCAAAATGCTAGTGTCAAGAAATTGTTGTCCAGAAACTATCGTAAAAAACTTTTGTCAAAAACATTCGTCAAAAGCTTTATCAGGAATTTTGTCCACACAAGTTAAAGCCCATAAGTCAGTGGCACCCTTTTCAAAGCCCACACAAGTTGATGGCACCTAAGTCTAAGTCAAAGCCCACACGAGTTGGCAGCACCTGAGTTAAAACCCATACGAGCTGGTGGCACCCTTGTTTAAGTCAAAGCCTGCATGACCTGGCGACACTTGAGTTAAGGCCCACACGAACTGATGGCACCCAAGTCTAAGTCAAAGCTTGCACGAGCTGGCGGCACCCAAGTCAAAGCCTATACGAGCTGGTGGTACCCAAGTCTAAGTCCAAGCCCGCACAAGCTGACGGTACTCGAGTCAAAGCTTACACGAGCTGATGGCACCCAAGTCTAAGTTAAAGCCTGCACAAGCTCGCTGCACCCGAGTTAAAGCCCACATGAGATAGTGAAACCCAAGTTTAAGTCAAAGCCTGCACAAGCTGGCGGCACACGAGTCAAAGCCCACATGAGTTAGTGGCACCCAAGTTTAAGTCAAATTTTGCATAAGTTGGCGGCACCCACATTAAAAATCCACATTACTCTGCACCTGTCTAAGGGGGTCAAACCTTAGAAAACCTAACACCCTAGTATTCTGGGGAGCGTCAGTCCACCCCAAACAAAATAGTGTCTACTTATCTTTACCCTGTTCCTAATTCTCAGCAACGGTCAAAGAAGGTCAGTTGTAGACATCTTATTTTGTTTGGGCTAATTCTTTAAGCGATCTAGAGCATGAACGTGAGAGGAGGGTTGTCGCCCGGTGAAAAAGTATTTTGAGGAGGTCAAGAAGGCCTAGGGATCATAGCAAAGGTAAATGCAAAGATGTGGCATCAAATGACATAATTCAAGGTGTCCGAGGATAAAATATATAAGAAAATTCATAATTTTACTTGCATGTATCGATACATGGTTCTCACGTATCGATACAATGCTCCAACGATCCAAAAATTTGAAATGTCCCTATTTGTATCGATACAACATGTAGATGTATCAATACATGAGCCTTTGTATCGATACAGGACCTCATATATCGATACTAGGCCATGCCAAGACCAAAACATGCATTCTGTAAAGAAATGTATTGATACATATCAATATGTATCGATACAGTGGTTCATAGTATCGATATAATGGTTCATAATATCGATACAATGATCATTGTATCGATACAATGGTCATTATATCGATACCATCAAGGTTTTTGGACCAAATGTATCGATACATTATGCAATGTATCGATACATGTAGGTTATTTTCACGGTTTGGGCATTTTTTACTCATCCACCATTGATCCAAAACTCGATTTTAACTTCTTTCTTTGCATTAGGAAAGATTCAAACACATATCATATTACGAATTTAGATTTTTAAATTAATCAAAATATTTTTTTAAGTCTAAATTAGATCAAAAGGGTCAATGTTATTTGATCACCCTACTCCTCCCTAGTTGTTGGTCAATATCACCATCAGCTACCTATTTGCCGGAAAATCATTTTAGCATTTAAACCAGTCACCTTATGCCTATCATATTGGCAGCAAGTTGCTTCCTACAGCCACTCTATAGCCATCAACTGACATCACTTTAATCCCTTTGAGAAATGGCCAAAAACGCCTCTAATTTGGCTCCAAAATGCTGATATAAATGGACCACTTCTATCTCTACTGAAAAAGGTTAGATTCTAGCTCATTTTTAACTTTTAAAACACATTCCTACACCAAGAAAACTAGAATCCTGTAGCTCTTCACCAACCACCCAAAAATAACCCCAAAACACTTATTCCCAACCATTAAACATTGTAAAATCCATACCAAAACCAAAACCTCATTATTTCTCTCTTTTTCTTGCTTATTAACAATAAGGAAAAGAGGGAAATTCAAGCTATCTCTACTACTCCAATCATTTGGTCAAAAAGTGAATTTATGTTGGTATAACTTCTCACTTTATCACTTTTATTTTTTGTTTTTCAGCACTTTCGTCATTTTAGTGAGCTCTCCATGTTCCCATCACCCTCTTAGGATTTTCATGCATTATTATGGCCTTTGTTTATGGTAGTTTAGGAGTTGGATGGCTTAATGCCCCTTTGATGTGGAAAATGTCTCATTTCATCCTTATTATTTTGATCTCTCTTGCTCATGCGTTTTATGCCATATCCATGCATCATGTTATCCTTAATCCATGTATGAATCATTGGCCTAACACATTTCAAGTACATTTACACATTAACTTGCATAAATCATTGCCATTTTCAGCATCCATAATATTTGCTTATCAAAATGCATAATACTTTCTTTGTCTAAACCATTCAAAAAGTTAGCATCCTCATTCATGTTATGTGCCATCCCCTTGTATGTTTGTTGTCTTCTCCTTGTCAAAATGCATGTTTGATGGCTGTCAAAAAATCAATTTTCAAAAACCCCCCAAACCAAGCATGTTAACCTTAACCAATGAGGATTAGCATGTACTTAGCATTTTTCTTAAAGTTAGCAAAATATCTTGGGAAAAATTAAGTTTTCTCGATCTGGAATCTTGGTTAAATGAGCCCGAATCTTCTAATTTTCCAACAAAATGGCTTTGCAATTATTCCCTAAATGTTTGCACCATTTTTTTAAGTCAAAACCTTGAGTGGTATGATCAATGGGCTGTTTCATCATCCCAAACTACTCCGAGGCTGTGCAAATGAGTTCGTGATGCCCATGCCACTCTTTCCCTTCAGTCATGGACATTCAAATGTCAATGACTCGAGTTTGGATCGTAAACATAAAGAAAATAAGAAATATCCCCTGCTGGCAGCACAACTGTAGCAAATTGAAAAATCACATTAAAATCCTAAATGATTTTTCATGAATTTTTTATATTTTTCTCTCAAAGCATGTCGAATTATCTTTAAAACGATATTTTATTCACCCCTGGATCATTCCGAATGAGAGAGTTATAATTTTTCAAATCTAAACTATCCAGAACCTCTGGAATCCAAACATGTATTCTGATTGGGCCATTTAGGCCTAGTAAATGATTTTTCCAAATTTTTCAAACATTTTTCCTAAAAGATTCATGAAATTCCCTTTTCAGAAAGGTATCACTTGCAATTTTTTGATACCAAATTAGTCCGAGCTGATTTTTTAAATTTTGACACACCTTGTCCCTCTTATGCTCTGCTAGCAGCTTAATTAGTCCGAACTTGAAAATTTATTCCCCTGGAAAATGACTTTTTGGGATAGGGAGAATATTTTTAGGTTAACCCTCGTCGAGTTAACTTTCTAACGGTATCTTGGCCACCCTTTAAGGCCTTTAAACCAATTTAGAAGAAATTCAGGAAACAAGATAGTGCGATGCTGTCCCCTATTTTCAGTTATGGTCAAAATTGATTTATCTTCCCGAATTTTATCTCGAAATATTCGAATGCCTCTGTATCACCCCGATCAGACTTGAGAACATTTTGACATCCCATTGGCTCATATCACGGCACAAACATATTTTACATCTTTACCATCCCCATTCACAATAATTTCTTTTGCTAAAAGTTGTTAAAACGCTTACATATTTCCAAAATCGTAAAGTTTTGTCGACTTAAGTGTTCCAACTCGACTTCTCTAAAAAGTGTCAAATGTGTCGCTTTTAGGGATACTCCAATCTTGACCTTTTGAGGGGATAGTCTAACCCTATTTTTTAAAATTATCAAGATTGAAAAACCTTCCTTTGTCAAAATGATTTGTCATCCACGGGGATACTCCAACCCTGACCTTCCGAGGGGATACCCCAACCTCGCTTTTCAAAATTGTCAAGATTAAAAAATCCTTCTTTGTCAAAATTACTTGTCATCCATGGGGATACTCCAACCCTATATTTTTGAAGGGATATTCCAACCCTGTCTTTCAACTATAGTTAATTTTCTCCTTTTCAGACTTTCGTAAATATCTTAAACAAAACTCGTTTAATCAAGAAACCCAGATGCATCTCGAAGATTGTCGATTCGGTTATTCTTAGATAATCGATAATAATTGCGAGATAAATTCCAATAGTCCATCCATTTTTCTTCTTATCGCATTGAATGATCCATGTTATATTACTTCACTTATTGCCTTACTAACATGATTTCTCTGTGAAGATTATTGGCATTCATGTTTTCAAAACATTTTAAATAAAATTAAAGGTAATGTTTCGCATAGGTATCTCTCCAGTGCCCAAAATGAAACATTCCATTTCAAAGTAAAATCCAGAGGTCATTTTATTGAAAATCTCTATATTCCCCATCTCTCTAGGGCGTATACGAGATTAAATCTTTTTTACGTTAAAACCTGGATTTGTATTTCTATAAGATTCATGCATTAAAAAGGGTTATATCGAAATAATGACGAGTTAAGATCGAAAGAATCGAAATTAAGATAAGATATCGCTAGTAAGATACCAATTTCTGGCATCGCGAAGAGGTTCATACCTCATCGTGCATAACCAACTCTCGAACCCAAACGACGAGTCTTTGTATTTCGTAGACCACGGGTCGATGTTTTGAGTTTCGTAACTCAAAACATAAGT
>JBBYHM010397852.1:0-13631 GCA_038381775.1 Adansonia rubrostipa | reverse complement strand
TTTGGGATTGGATCGGGGACTGTTTTAAATAAATTCATCTCGTAACAATCCTAAATTATAAGATAGATTTTGAGAACGGAGCTTAAAGTTTTAGTGTGAGATAATTTGAGGTTAAGGGAATTTTTTCATTTTAAGGCCGAGTTTGGGTATTAAAACTTGAGTTCGAGTTTAAAATGAATATGGAATAAGACGTTTAAAAGTCAAGAAGGGAGTGGGCCAAATTCGACCGCCCCTACCTTATTCGCCCTACTGGAATCTGATTTCTAAGATGGTTATACTTTTGACTGGTGGTCAATCGTCGGTGAAAGTAAAACTCTGCCGAGCCAAGTTGATGTTTACCCGTGTGAAGGATGCATTGCATTTTCTCTCATTTTGAGAATTGGGAATGGCCATTGGGATTGGACGTTGGGACTACACAAATCAAAATGACCTTTACTCTTCATATGTGTGTGTGTATATGTGTGTATATATATATATATGGTGCACATCACGAATCGACTCCATTTGGACACCAAACAAAAAATACGGACAAGAAAGAAATTCGATTCTGATTCGTGGGCTCAATTATCACCAACTTTTTAAGTAATGGCTCGTCTTTTGTCTTTTATAGTTCAAATGCATGTTCGTAGACCTTTCAAAGTTAGGTAGTTCACTTAATTAGACAGGTTCAGTTCATATTGAATTAAATCTAAGTAAAAATTTTTATAATTTTAGTTCAATTCAATTCAAATAATTGTTTAAATAATAAAACTTATAATTATTTAAATTTAATTATAAATATTGTAACTGTCAAATGTCTAAGGGGCCATCCTTCGGCTCTCCTGATTCCCAGTCTTCAACCCAATATCTATGGGATTGGGCTATCAAAATCTCCTCTACTAACCGGTTCTAGACCATTGGGCTAAAGCTCGAAGTGACCTTGGCAGGGTACTTCACATCTGTAAGAAGTATTGTTAATAGACATGTTCCAAGCTCAAACTGCACTTTTTGTTGGCGCAGATGAATTTCAAAATATGTTGAATCCTATTTTCCAAAGTTGATTGCATGGATTAATTGAGTAAAGCTTTGGGTTTTTTTTTTTTTTTGTAAGCATGCAAGCAAAAGATGTGTTTATGCTTGAAACCTTGAGTATTCTTAAAATTTTAACATAATTTTTCCAATATACAAAGAATAGGGTTATGGTGTTACAATTGAATATGCTAAAGTGTTTAGCTTCAACACTACGGCAAAGTGAGAAAGAAGAATTTACTCTAGGGTGAAATGGTTTGGTAATTCGGTTCGATTTTTTTCTCACAAAAAAAAAAATATTGTTAATGTATTTTTATTTTTTAAAAAACTGAACCAAATCGAATCCTCTATAAAACATAATTGACCAAACCGAGTTCAGTGGTTCGGGTTGGTTCAATTCATCATTTTCTTAATTAAAAATCATTTTCTATAGCATTTTAATTTTATTTTTACTAATTCAGCAATAAAATATTTGTTATGATACAAAAAAATAAAGAATTAATTAAAATTAAATAAAAATTTTGGGTCGATTCGAATGATTGTAGTTTTTAATTTATAAACCAAAAATCGAACCAAACCATATATAATTAATGATTACTTGAACTGAAGCCAACGGTTTGACTTAATTTTTTATTTTCTTAAATTTTTTCCCAGTCCTAACTGATAATCACAAGTGTGGCAGTTGATAAACCTTCTGGATAAAATGACCAGCGAAACTTAAATTTAGAGGTTGGAGAAGAAATTAGGGCACAGAATTATATCTATAACTTATTGTTTATTTCAGTATTTCATCATAATGGACTCCGTCTCATGATATGCATATCTGGTTGAGCCTTTCACTAAACAATACAATTGTAGATGAACAGCCTATAATGAATTCAAGAACAATTGGATTAGATCTGCTACCCATGATCTTAACTTATGTTACCCGGATTTGATTGTAGTGTTTGATATAATTATATATCTTAATTATTTTATATATATTTATTTTTAAAAATTTATATCTTATTTTTATGTTTAAAAATATATCCAACACAAATGTCGAATATAAATACTTAAAAAAATAAAAAATCAAAATAATAATTATCTTGAACGAGACCTTTCAGAAGCAAGAGCTTTCACATGTATAATAAACAAATACCGACAAAATATAGTGCTATAATATAATTGTAAATAAGAAAAAAAAATCATCCTGTGTCGTATTCATTTGCTGTAGTCATCCTTCTATTTGTGACTACATATCAAGTCATTTGTAAGTTCCATTTCCTTGCGTGTTAAGAAACTACTTTGTCTTTTCCTATTCCAACCTGTTACAACATTACATTTTAGACAATCTCTTCGTTTTTTCTTTTCATATGAAACAGTTTCTAGCTTATGAGTCTCCATTTTCAGCTTTCACATACAGAGATCTCTACTACTATATATTAAGTAAGCTTAATATTTAAGTAATTTAAAAAAAACAAAACAAAACCAAGTTGTTAGCCTTTACTTGCAACTTCAGACAGCATACGTGGGATCTCTAGACATATTTAGATGCCCAATATTCATGTCTTCCTATAGTTGTTGAGGTCTTTCTGGACGGAATTTGAGAAGTGAGGGCTGTTGGCCAACTAAAATTGTAAAGATTAAGTTGCCCATATCTGCTTCACTAGTGAATCCCAAGTGATTTACGGATTTAACAACTTTAAACTCAGTTAAAGATATTATATAAAATATAGGTAATCAATTAACTGAAATGCATGTTAACCTGTTATAATTCAACAGATTATATTGCAAAGCTTTAAATGTTAAAAGAAATTCAAAATTAAAGAACTAAGTATTTAATAAAATAACCCAAAGACAAAACTAAAAGCCCAAAGGCGAAAAACCCCACCAACACTCAAGTCTCGAAGTCCACTCCCACAACACTACGCTCTCCTCGCAAGAAAAGTAAAGTTCTTTGGTTTCTTTTATATTTTGATGGCCAATTCTTTAACCTGAAACTCCACTATTTTCCAATAATTGTTTGTACTTCAATAATGGATCGTCTTCATCTCTCTTCCATCTTCCTTTCTCTCCTTTTGTTCTCTCTCTTTTCAGGTAATTATAAACGTTTAAAAACTTCGAAGACTGCATGCCAAGACCTTTTCTTTTTTCGTTGTTTGCAATTTTTGCAACTGACCCTTTCCTTGTTTTCAATCGCAGAAGTGAATCCAGCTTATTTCAAGATCGTCAACAAGTGTCGCCACACGATATGGCCCGGTTTCTTATCTGGCGCCAACACAGCTCAGCTTCCTACCACGGGCTTCGTTCTTAACCCGGGCAAATCAAGAACCGTGACAATACCCAGGTCTTGGTCTGGTCGACTCTGGGGTCGAGCACTTTGCGGCCAAGACTCCTCCGGTAAATTCGTTTGCCTGAGCGGCGACTGTGGCTCCGGTCAAATTGAGTGTTCTGGAAGTGGCGCCAAGCCGCCAGCTACTCTCGTGGAATTCACTTTGAACGGTGCCGGAGGATTAGATTTTTACGACGTCAGCTTAGTTGACGGCTACAATTTGCCGATATTGGTCGTGGCCAAGGGAGGTAAAGGCGGGAACTGTAGCGCCACTGGTTGCTTATTGAACCTCAACGGCGCGTGCCCTCCGCAGTTAAGGGTCACCCGTCCAGGGGGTGCCGGCGTGGGGTGTAGGAGCGCGTGTGAGGCCTTTGGAGATCCCCAGTACTGTTGCAGTGGGGCGTTCGGAACGCCTGACGTGTGTCGCCCATCGACTTTCTCGTTGTTCTTCAAGCATGCTTGCCCACGCGCGTATAGCTACGCCTACGACGATGTTACCAGTACGTACACGTGTGCAGGCGCTGATTACGTCATCACATTTTGCCCGCCTCCTTATACAAGGTGCAGTTTTACTAACGACACCTCTCTTCCATGTTAAATACTTTCGGAAACTTCCGGTTTTGTTTATTTACCTAATTGATAAGCTTGAGGGTGTTTTTGTCCTTTCATGAGTTGATGATTTGGCAACATGCCACGCTGGCATGTTTGGCATGTTCCTGCAAATTCAGGCTAGTGTTTAATCAATTATGTCAATTGACATGTGGTATGCCGTAGGCTAATGGGTTGAACTTTTTTTTTCGGTTCATTAATTTCAATGCCATTATTCAACAAAGAAAAGACCCTTTCATGGCTAATCTCTACTCTATTTTAGCTATGGTTGGAAAATTATTGATGGGAATTCTATTTAGTCACTGTCTTAATAATAAATATTGTGATCGAATTTAATTACATTAATTTTGATTAGTTGCAAAGTTTTGGTTCAATCCTTCTAGTTGGCTCTGTGTTTCTCAAACTTGAGGTGAGTGTCCACTGAGTGATGCGGGTATATTTGACATGTGTTCACTCAATTTTTTTTTTTTTTTTTAAGTTTTTCATATAATTTGACGAGTTAAACTTCATACTCATTCAAATATTTGTCAGACGTGGATATATTGGACATAGATACTCTAGAAAAATAAGAAGTTTAGGCAATATAGGTTAGGGTGTGCTTAACTTTTCAGATGTAGATGATTTTAAGGGTATGACGTATTTTTTCGTTTCGGTCAAGGAGGTTTATAACTTATTAGAGAGGAGGAGGCTGCTTACATTGTGTGCTGTAGCAAATATATATATATTTATATCTGTTAGGTGTAAAGGAGGCCTAATTTGGGAATAGAGGAAGGGGTTACAATGTTGAGATTCGTATCTTAAACGTGCTCAGTGTCACCTTTAAAGGTCGTTACATGAACCGAGCTAGACTTCAGTTCTGTAGCAAGCAATTTTGATGCTAGTTAGAAACAAGCTGATTCTCAGGTTCAAGCCAAATGGTGCTTTGGTTGAACAATCGAACTGTAAGTTATTGAAAGATTCTTTTGAATATTTTGAGATTATTAGTTAATATTTGAAATTTAAAACCAGCATGCAGCTGGATATTGAAACCCTTCTCCTTGTTGTTCATATACCGTAAGTTGCCTTTGATGTTTCAGAACCATTTTTGTCAGTGTCTTTGTGCAGAATTAGCTTCTTGATGGCAAAAATTAGAGCTGTAATAATTCAAGCCGAAACTGGAAAATGATGATGATGGTGCCTTGAAATCGGAGATTAGGACAACTATCTGTCCTTTAAGCATGAGGCTGATAGTTTATTAGAAGTTTAGCCAATTTCAATTCATGAGGTCTGAAGTTCTGCAATTATTTCTTTTGGTTGTCCTCATTGATCCAGTGAAATATTAATCTTGCTTAATAGTTGTTACTGCTCACTTGACTCTTGAGTCTTGAAAACCTCATTCGTTAGCTGATGTCTTTATCCGATGTTTTTGACAAATCTGTTTGGAAGACAATGGTAATGTGCTCCTAATCTTGTGTCATGTTTTGCTAATATCAAATAAGGAAAATGGATGTTTCGAAAAACCTTAAATAGAAATGAATTCCATGCCTTAAGTACATGCAGTTTCATTGTTTTTCATGCGTCCCATGGTAGCCTTTTTATCCGTCTTATCAGCTCAATATACATACCTTTAACAACAACCATCTATCGATTAACCTGCATATTAAACCGATCTCACGCATGCAATTTCAAAAGAAGCATATGTGAATGTACCATGGAATGTAGCTACCTCATAAAAAGTTTCCTGTTTTACATTCTTTAGAAGAAATCTCTTGTAAAATGTTGCATGTTTACTTGTATTCTTATGACAATTTGCAGCCAAAAGGTGTTTGGTGCGCGGAAAGATGGAGCGCTGCTACCACTCGTGCATAAAAGTATGATATACCTATCAAGTGTACATGCAAATGGAGCTTCATTCTCAGGTCTGCTCCAACTGCAATTTACTGCCCCTGCAGCATGGTCTGCTATGACTCTTTTACTCATTTGGCAACTTATTTTACCTTTGTGACTAACATCGGACCGGACACACTTCCAGGCAAGAAGTAGTAGCAAGATATAGCTGAAGAGTCCGCATCAGAATCCTGCTCGCTGCTGTAACCAGTTCTCTGCCTCACCAAATGTTATTGCTGCATCAAAAAGAACTGCAACTCAAAAAAATGCAGATTGCCTACAGCTGTTGGGGTTTCATGTTTGCCACAAGAAATATTGTATATGGCTACCTCTCTGTACTTATTTTGATCTATCGATACACAAAGGTTTTAAATTCTTGTTTGATGTTTGCCACAAGAAATATTGTATATGGCTATCTCTCTGTACTTATTTTGATCTACCGATACACAAAGGTTTTAAATTCTTACTGTCAAATCTAATAAGCTATCTCTCTGTACTTATTTTGGTCTACCGATACACAAAGGTTTTAAGTTCTTACTGTCAAATCTAATACTTGTAAGTTTTAGCAATCTAAGTATCAAAAATCTTTTTTTTTTTTTTTACCGCACTGATGAAAGTTGTTTCTTAGAAGAGGTAGTTGTACAGAGATTAAGCATGATCTTCAGAAGTGATTTTAGTCTGGGATCCTGCACTGTGGTGTTGGGAACTTCTTATGAACTTTATAACTATCAAAGTAAATATTTATGAAATCATATCAATGTGACATCAGCAAACAAAAAATAGGAAAAGATTTATTGACAAAAATTAGACTTTGAAAAAAGTTCTTTCCTGTGAAATGCTGGATGAGTAATTTACTAACAAAAAATAACACATTGAATCAACCACAAGAAAAACAAATGTCTTGCCACTGGGAAAAAGGAAGGTATTGATGGATGGTAACAATAACAGCTTGGTTTAGCAAGCCTTACAATCATGTCCTCCACAAGATAATACATCTTTGGTTAGGCTTTAGTAAACAGCACCAGTTTTCGTTAATGCTTCTGGGACACCCTGTAACGTAAGAAAAGGAGCCTTACAAACTACATCCACGCATAAAGAGATTGGCAGCATTCCCCATTAATTATAAATTGAAAGGAAAAAAAAAAAAAAAAAAGAAAGGAAATATATGGTATTGAAATGGGAATCTCACATATGCCAAAATGAAGATGCTTGGTTTATATCCCGTTCAAGAACAGCATCAGAAATTAAATCACCATTGCCTTGAGCTACGTAAGAAAGCATCAAGTTTCTCCTTGCAGCAATTCTTATAAGTTTGTGAAGATACTGAGATATGGAACAGAATATGTAGCAGAAAACAAATGTTGGAATCAATTCCGAAAAAAACTCTATGCTCATTAAGAAACCAAATACATATGAATTGCTATCATAAGATTGGTTAGTGAAAGAGCATTTAACAGCATCAAATACCCAAACATCCAAAAATCTGCAATTAAAGAAGTAACTATTATTATTATTATTATGATGATCTGGCTAGAATTCAAGAAGTTTAATCTATTAGTTGATTTCATCAGTTATCTTGCAATCATCATTTGAACTTCAGTAAAGTTTGTATGTCTCCTATTATGAATGGTGGAGACAAAGGATAGTGAAAACGAGTACAAAGAGAAAGTTTAGCACAAGTATATGAATGACAAAACATTTACCCGTCATAAGATCCATCACCACATGTTGTCCCAATCAGAACATAAAAGATGTCCATTGAGGCACTTAATGGATATGAAAGTAGACAAACAGCACTTACATTCTAGTTAAGGCCAAGCCAAGTTAAATCTCACATTACAACCTCTCATTCCCTCATTGGCTTCTCCATGTCCGTATCCTTGGTTCTCAACATAAATTCTCCTCTTTTGGATCTTAAGAGAAACAAAGAGCATAAAAGAAAATTCATCAAAATTGACAAAGTTCAAGACAGACAAATATACAAACAGAAGATTTTAAGAAAACTATACATTAGTTAAAACTTGAGAAGATATGGAATACTCTTGCCAATAACTTCAAGTGCGTTATCATGAATTTTTTGGGTAATTTTTGTTCTTTCCCGCAAATCATTTGGGTTTTTGAGCTCTTTTTTCATTCTTTGCCATAAAATTTCTCTTTATTAACAAAAACTAACACCATGAGTCATGCTATGAACATGATAAATGTTTGCATTAATGAAAACAAACTGAACTATCATTCAATATATGTTAAAACAAATATTCTAGAGCACCAATAATTTCTTCTACAGAAACAAATATACCAGCAAAAGTTCAAAGAAAAAATACCATAACTGTCTCCTTAATCGCTATAGAAATCATGCTTTATTACGCTTTTGTTTTCACAACGAATCACCTGAATGTAGGGCAAGCAGCATATGAATTCAGCACAAGGATATAGATTTGAGTAATTATGGTGGAAGTTACTATAGCCTTGAGTTATGTCAATTACACATTAAATAGAGTATCTCAATTTAGTATTTCAACTTCCTTCAAAATTTCCAAAACAATACTATAAACTGATGGGAAAACTGGCGTACTAAAACCCAAGCAAAAGCTCAGCATCAAGAGATCTCGATGACAAAATTTACGTCAAGACCAAACCTGAGGAATGTTTACCTCTTACAAGCCGACTTGGAGAAGCGATTTACAAGCTTTGTATGAAGCGCAACTTCAAGCTTTGACTTTTTCCATTAATTAAACAACTCTGTTAAATGATGGAACACCTCAACTTCCTTAAATAAAAAATGAAAATCATTCTAAAAGCAAGTTTAAAATAAATTTATTGAATTTCAGTATACGAAAATCACCTTGGCTCGAAAAGACAACTAAGCCACATGTAAGCCAGCTCCAATTGAGAAGTGTATAGTCGAAGGACAATAATTGTCGACATTTCTCAAAGCCCGTTAACATATAATCGAATCACAACCAAGCGTCGAGGAAAAGCATGACGAAGTTTTGGATCTCGCGGAATGCGTACAATTCTCGTCATTGGATCAAAGGATACTATAATTGGTGCCGCCTACGAAAATAAAAAATAAGTGTTGAATATAAACTCTGGAGATGGAGAAAGATTGATGAAAAAAAAAAAAGAAATAAGTATCTTTGGCAGAAACCCAAAATAAGAAGCACGATTCATGATGACGAGCTGAGCAACGGTGATGGAGATCGTTGGTCTTGCGAGGGGGAGAAAAGCCCAAAATTTTTCGAAATCAGTTAAGAAAAATATGTTTATTTGCTTAACTTTTTACTGCATGATTGGTTTTATTAGTTTATATGTAAATGTCGGCACAAGGTGAAGTACTAATATCAAATACTTTGCCAAAATCGATCTCAAAGCCATGAAAAGAAAGAATAGAATTATAAATGAGCATTTGCTTGAGGTCATATGTTACTTTGAAGTCAATATGTGTATATATATACATATATATATATACATATATATGTTACCATTCCACAAATTACTATGTATTATAACATTCGGTGGTACTCAATACTATGTATATTATAACATTGGATGATACAACTTAAGTTTCAAAATGGCTTTGGCTAACTAATGGCGTGACAGGATTCCCAGACTCTGATTCTTTTTGGCAAATGTTGAGATCTCTAAGTCAAATAATGACAATTAGGATTTGACACCGAGTATATCTTCTTCTTCTTGTTTATTTTAACACAAAACGGATATTAGTGTTATATTTGACAAATAAATTTGAATTTTATTTATAATATAAATTGTAAAAATAAAATGCATATGTCATATACATAAATTGAGTATACTATGGGATTAGGTTTTTGTCATTCATTTCTTGATTTTTATTTGATTCAAAGGGTAAAGCAGGATTTGTCAGTGTCAATTTGAGGACATGGCCTAATTCCAATTTACCTGCTTTGAGTTTGCTTTATATATTACTAGTGTAGCTCAGCCTTTACGAACAAAAACTGGGCTTTGTTCAAGATGCCCATGCCCAAAACTATGGTTCGTGAAAGATCTGATGGTGGGTCGGCTAAAAAATTAACCCAACAATTTGCCTGAAGTGCCAAGTTCTCGTTAGACAAACAAGTGGAGCTGGAGGAGTGGCATGGCTCCCTAGATTCATCTAAAAGAACCATCCATCATATATTGCTTCACAATAATCAGTCAAGAAACTTTATGAAGACACAATAGCGACATTTCTGGTCCTCAATTTAGTTAAAATTTTAGTTCTAGATCAGGTCCGGATCTCTCAAAATATTGGTACCTAACCCAAATAGTTTTGCCAACTGCTGATTTCTCAACTATTGACTGATCCTTTCATATAGTCTAGACCACTAAGATGGGCCAGCATTTTTTTTTCCAAGAGTGGCTATAAATCACCTTGCCAGACATGCATTTCCCTGACTAGTTTAAGGCAGATTAAGTTGCACCATCCAATGCGAGTACTTCCATTAAGAAGAAGCTGGTCACAAACAGCGAAATTCGTGGGGTCGTTGAACTCTCCCAAAAAAATGCCATTCCACCTAATTACTACCCATCACCCCATACACGTTTAATCAGACTTTGATTCGCGTTAGAAAAAGGTGGTCGGTCGATCTGGACACCTCTTATGGCAGCCTAATAAAATAGTTTGTGTTTCCCACAGTGGAGACCCACCCACATGAGGGTTATGTCTCCCCATCTACGTCCATTTCTTCCCTAGCAAAAAATTCTTCTAGGTTTAAGCGTTTGTATCACATCCAAACTCGTATCAATTATGTCTTTATCTCTTATCAAATAGAAAAACTTTTTGATATTGGCAACATTATTTTACAAAAAATGAGCCATTTCTTTTCGTTTTTGATAGTCCCTATTAATATTTATGATAAAACATATATCACTGTTGGAGAAAGATAATAATTTCAAATCGATTAACTAAGGATATAGATTGTGATTTATAAAACAAGGATCATTTTTTTTAAAAAGATAAAACTGTAAGAATAATTGGTGTATTACTAAAAAACGGACATAATTTTATAACAGATGCAGTTTGACAATCCTTACAATTAACAATCGCATTTATAACTATGATAAATATAATAAAATTATAAATATATCCAATACCATAATAAACATTCTTTAGACAAGTCTGCAGAAGAACTCAAGTCTAAGGATACGAAATCTTGATATGGTAGGCGTTGAAAAATCTGTTTTCTGAATATAAAAAAAACAAAGTAATGATGAACCAAGTTGCTCGGGTTAGCTGTGATATGAGGTACATGCATGGCAATGGCATGGATAATGGATTCATTTATATCAAGAAAAAAGCCTTTTTTTTTTTAACATTCATTTCTTTTGATCTAATTTTTTAACTTTGTCTTCATTTTTCTTCACTGTGGGGTTTTCTTCTCCTTTGCTTCAACGCAAAGAAACCCTTTTTGAGGAACACAAAGATAGAGAAGATGGGAGGGATTGGTGGGTGAGAGATCCGAGATGGGAACTCTGTATTTTCCTACCTAGGTTATGTTTCGTTTATAGCTAGTCTTTTCTCACTAAAATTTGTGAAAAAAATTAAGTAAAAGTTTACTAAAAGTTTTATACTATAGTGAAAGAGACATTTTAATTCTTATACTATTAAATTTAATATTTTAATTTATATATTTTTGAAATTATAACAAAAAAATAATTGACGATGTAAAAAAAATCATTTAAATGTTGATAAAATATTAATATGTTATGTAATGTAATTTTTTTATTTTATATAAAAATATTTTTTAATACTGTTAACTAATTTTTCTTTATTATAATTTTAAAGATACAAAGACTAAGAATACTATATTTAATAGTATAAGATTAAAATACTCTCTTTAATATAGCACGGAGACTTTTAATAAATTTTTTTTTTAAATTGAGATATTTAAAAAAATACGTAATTTTTTATAAAGTTTATATAAGAAAATAAATTAAAAAAAAAAGAAGTTGCGAATGATAAAACCATTTTTTGTAAATGGTTGCATAAAATTGATTAAAAAACAAGCTCAAATAACATTTTCAAATATTGATGATTGAGAAATGTTTGCAAAACATTCCCTTTTGCGGCCCATTGAATTGTTTTATGCATTTTATCAATGCCATTGTCACATATATATATATATGTATATATATGCATGTACATGTATTAGGTAAATGACAAATTACATACTTCATTAAAGCTAATTGGAGCAGTATATTTAATCTGTTTTTGATTTGGGGTCCTGGTTTTTCATTACTCAACAACGATGATTACTTACGTATGAGTCAGGGATCAGCATAGAGATTTTTTTTTGCCATGTGACAATGGTAAATCAATTTTAGGAAGAGGACATGAGGTAAATTGAACTACAATTTTTGTTTTCACCTTGGGAAAGAAAACTGAAATGACCAAATAATAATAATAATAAAACAGGTGAAGCTGATGTTTGGAAGCATGGAAAATAATAACAATTAGATGATTGGGAACACTTGGAAAACATCAATTCAAGTGAAGGGTTGCTTCAAACAACAAAGGAATTAAGGCAATTATCTCGTCAGATATTTAACATGTTTCCCATCTCTTCTTGGGAGGTAATTGTTTTTCTTTTTTTTTTTTTTTTTGCAAAATTATGCTATACTTTTTATGTGATAAATTCACCAAAATAACTTCATTAATTTAGAAAAAATAAATGAATTTTTACTAATAAACATGATCGAATTTTTTTTTTAAAAAAAAGTGTGAAATATATCGTTAAATATTCAATATGTTCTTATTGAAAAGTTTTAACTTATTAGCAAAGGTTTTCGTAAGGATGCAATTGAAACAATTTACTTAGCTGAAAACTTTAAATTAATTGACAATTATGTTGGAAACAATGATTTTAATACCACATTAATCAAGCTAATCTTATCCTATGGGCTTTATTAGGAAAGTAAATATCCAAAAAAAATTATCTCATCCTAAAGTAAAAGCTAGACCTTATAGATGGGGTGGCCCATTTGTCCCTACAAATTTGATTCGTATTAGATCAAGTTTGACTAAAAAATTTAATAATTTAAATTATTATTTAAATGATTAAAAATTATTTAAATTTTATTATAAATATTAATATAAAATAATTTTTAATATTATTTTAAATAATAATATAAGCTTTTTAGTTAGGCAAACCTAACTCGACAGACAGCGGTGGTCCGTAATATGAGCCACTCCCCCTACCTCCCAATTTTGAAACACCCTTGATATATATGTAATTATATGTATGTATATTAAATTAAATTAAATTAGCTCCTCAAAATAAAACTTATATATATATAGTTTATTATTCTTGTTTATAAATTAATTTTATGTGTAATTTTAAAAGATTTAAAATAAATCTGATAATTTTAGATATAATTAAATAAATAAAGTTCTAAACACATGATATAATATATATTTTAAAATTTATATAATATGAATTATCAAATAAATCTTCTACTATATTTAAATTTTTTAATTGGCCCTCTGCCTCCAAGATTAATTATCAAGATCTGCAACTAATGACTAAATTTAAATAAAAAAATTTAAACCGTGACTCGATTGAATCACCCCCGCAATTAAAAACCAAAAAAAAAAAAAAGAAAAAAAGATAATTACCTCTTCCAAAACAGGAAGGTTCACTCTACAGCATATAGCTACTATCTGGTACAGATTGAGTTGTAATTATTAATGAACTTTAGTGGCATTTCTAAACTTATTTCCTTATATAAAGCCCATTAGTACTATCATTTCTCTCAACCTTCAGATTCAAGTTTCAGCAACGAAAGGTAACTGAGTTCACTCAAACAAATTCAA
>JBBYHM010397831.1:0-13633 GCA_038381775.1 Adansonia rubrostipa | reverse complement strand
TCCAATGTGAGAGAGAATTATGTCTTCTATAATTTTAGTATATGATTAATATTTTCACAAATTAATCATTTTATCTAATAATTTATCCGAATCTATCATATAAGTAAACTTTTAAGTCTGCCTATTGCCATTATCATTTTAATTAGGGATAGTATATATCTTTTACAATATATATTCATTTGCATAAATTTTATTATTATACAAAATTAGTTATAACATTTTCAATTAACTTAAAACTTGACATACATAATTGTCATAGCATGGCGAACGTAAATTTGACATGTCAAATTTGGACAAATAAATTTTTACTTTATCTTTTTGTATTAAGATGGGACTTATTTGTTGGATTGACTCACTTATCTGACTTAATCCTAAATGATCATTACGAAAACGACCAAAAAACTTGGAGTCACCAGTAATCTCTTTTGGCTAGGCCAGGCAATTTATGTTTTCCTGTAATATTTATATATTTTGTTATGTCATAATCATGTTTAAGTTTTCTTACATTTATATCAATTTTGATATGTTTATAATTCACATTAAATAGATTTTGAGAATATTTTTATGTCATGTTGTATTGTGTAGTGTTTTTTTGATATTATGCGTGTCATATTCATGTAATCATGTTAAATATTGCCAGGTCTAGTTTTGGCTAGGTGAGATTGGTCACCTAGCAAAGTTCATCTTTTGAGGTTTATGAAACTCTCGAAAACAAACTCCTAGTCTACATATTAACCAAGATTTATTTCAAAAGGTTTAGGAGTATGTTGCATGTGTAGACACCCATTTATCTGGGCCCTTTTCGAATAAACCGTGATCAATCAGAGATTTTAAGAAAAAATGCACTTATTTCTCTTCTTAGGCCAATTTTTGATATCACAGGGCTTAATTGGAAGGTGATAGAATGAATAATAAAAATAATGTCGTGTCACCTATCGCAATGTACCTCGAGGTGGATCCTCGTGGATATATGGGTGAGTACAACTTAAAATATTTTTCTGACTTGGAAATGTTTTCTTCACTGAGACTTTTCTTTCGCGATGTGATGAGAACGAGAATGTACAAATTCTCAACTTGTGATACAGTGAAGGGGACCATAAAACGAATCACTCATCTTATCGGTCTCGAATGACCATCATAAAATGGCCAACGCATAGATTCACCATGGATCATTTTGGGCTACGCATGACTGGATGCCTATTGAAATTTATGTTTTTGAGTTACAAAACTCAAAACATCGATCTCGTGGTCTATGTAGTACAAAGATTCACTATTTGGGTTTGGGAGTTGTTACGCACGACAAGGTACGAACCTCTTCGTGATGCCCGAAATCGGTACCTTACTAGTTATGTTTTATCTGGGTTTCGATTCTTTCGATCTTACCTCTTCACTATTTTGATATAATCCTCTTTTAATGCATGAATCTTATAGAAATACAAATCTAAGTTTTGATTAAAAAGATTTAATCTCATATATACCCTGGAGAGATGGGGAATATAAAAATTTTCAATAAAATGACCTCTGGATTTTACTTTTGAAAATGGAATGTTCCACTTTGGGCATTGAAGAGATACCCGCGCGGAACATTACCTTTAATTTTATTTGAAATGATTTGAAAACATGAATGCAAATAATCATCACAAAGAAATCATGTTAGTAAGGCAACAAATGAAGTAACATAACATGCATCATTCAATGCAATGATAAAGAAAATGAATAGACTATTGGAATTTATCTCGCAATTGGCATCGATTATTTGGGAATAACCCAATTGAAAATTTTTGAGATGCATCTGAGCTTCTTGATTGAACGAGATTTGTTTAACACATTCATGGAAGTTTAGGGAGAAGGAAAAAAATAATTGTAGTTGAAAGATAGGGTTGAAGTATCCCTTCAGAAAGGTGGGGTTGGAGTATCCCCGTGGATGACAAATAATTTTGACAAAGGAGGATTCTTAAATCTTGACAATTTTAAAAAGCGGGGTTAGAGTATCCCCTCGAAAGGTCAGGGTTGAAGTATCCCTGTGGATGACAAATCATTTTGATAAAGGAAGATTTTTCAATCTTGACAATTTTGAAATGCGGGGTTGGAGTATCTCCTCAGAAGGTCATGGTTGGAGTATCCCCAAAAGTGACAGATCTGACACTCTTTAGTGAAGTTGAGTTGGAAAACTTAAGTTGACAAAACTTTGTGATTTAAGAAATATGTGAGCATTTCGACAACTTTTGGCAAAAAAAATTATTGTGAATGAGGATGGTAAAGATGTAAAATATGTTTTTGCTTAGATACGAGCCTATGGGAGGTCAAAGCATGTTCTCGATTTTGAGCGGGGTGATACAGAGATATTCGAATGTCTCAAGACAAAATTCAGAAAAACAACTCAATTTTGACCATAACCAAAAACAGGGGATAGCATCGTGCTATCCTACTTCCCAAATTTATTCCAACTTGGTTTGAAGGCTTTAGAGGTTGGACAAGATAACATTAGAATGCTAACTTGACGAGCGTCAACCTAAAAATATTCCCAATATCCCAAAAAGTCACTTTCTAGGGGAATAAATTTTCAAGTTCGGATTAATTTCGCTACTGGCAGAAAATAAAACGGACAAGGTACGTCAAAATTTGAAAAATCATTTCAGACTCATTTGGTATCGAAAAATTACAAATAATACCTTTCCAGAAAGGGAATTCCATAAACGTTTTAGGAAAAATGCTGGATGGGTTTGGAAGAACCGTTTGGTGGGCTTAAAGGGCCCAACTAGAATGCACTTTGTTCACTCCAAGGATTCTGGACAATCTAGGTTTGAAAAATCATAATGCTTTCATCCAGACTGATCCGGGGATGAACAAGACCTCATTTTAAAGGTATTTTGACACATTTTCAGAGAAAATGTTATAAAATTCATGAAAAATCATTTGGGATTTTAAAGTGATTTTTCAATTTGTAATAATGCTCATGCCAATAGGGGACAAAGTAAAGCAGAGGATATTTCTTACTTCCTTATGTTTACAGGTCCAAACTCGAGTGATCAACATTCGAACGTCCATGACTGAAGGGAAATAATGGCATGAGCATCACAAATTCATTTGCATAGCCCCGGAGTATTTTGGGATGATGAAACAGCCCATTGATCATACCACTCAAGGTTTCAACTAAAAAACAAGGCACGAACATTTCGGGAACAAGTGTAAGGCCTTTTTCGTTGCAAAATCAAAAAATTTGAGCTCATTTAACCAGGATTCCAGATCTAAAAAACTTAATTTTCCCTAAGATATTTTTCTAACTTTAAGGAAAATGCTAAGTTCATACTAATTCTCATTGGTTGAGGTTAACATGCTTGGCTTGGGGAGGTTTTGAAAATCAGAACATGCATTTAGACAAGGAAAGGATAATGAACATGCAAGGGGATGGCAAAAAACATGAATGGGGATGCTAACTTTACGAATGGCCTAGATAAAGAAAGTGTTATACACTTTCACAAGAAAATTTTATGGAAGCTGAAAATGATAATGATTCATGACAAGATGAAAGCTAATGTATAAACATGCTTGAAATATGTTAGGCTGATGATTCATACATGGATTAATCATAACAAGATGCATGGATATGGCATAAAATGTATGAACAAGAGCTATCAAAATAATGAGGATGAAATGAGGCATTTTGCACATCAAAAGGGCATTAAGGCATCCAAATCCTAAACTACCGCAACCAAAGGCCACAATAAAGCATGAGAATCCTAAAAGGTGATGGAAACATGGAGAGCTCACTAAAATGATGAAGATGTTGGAAAATAGAAAATGAAAGTGTTAAAGTAAGAAGTTATACCAACAAAACTTTAATTTTGGCCAAATGGTTGGAGCAGCAGAGATGGCATGAATTTTCTTCTTTTCTTTTCTATTCATAAGCAAGAAAAAAAGAGAAACAATGAGATTTTGGATCTGCTATGGATAAGGGTGATTCTAGAATATGTAATGGTTGGGAATTAGTGTTTTGCAGCTGTTTTTGGGTAGCGAGTGAAGAGCTATTGGATTCTGGTTTTCTTGGTGTAAGAATGTGTTTTGGAAGCTGAAAATGAGCTGAAATCTAACCTTTTTTGGATGAGACATAAGTGGTCTATTTATACCATCATTTTAGAGCCAATTTAGAGGTGTTTTTGGTCATTTCTCAAAGGGGCAAAGTGATGTCAGCTTGGTGGCTATAGAGTGGCTGTAGGGAGCAACTTATTGCCAATGTGATGGACATAGGGTGGCCAGTTTAAATGCTGAAATGATTTTCCAGCAAATAGGGTGGCTAGTGGTGTTTTTAGTCAACAAACTAGGGAAGAGTAGGGTGATCATGTGACATTGACCTTTTTGATTTAATTTAGACTTCAAAAAATGCTTTGATTAATTCAAAAGTCCAAATTCATAATTTGATATGGATTTTGATCTTTTTTTATGCAAAGAAACAAGTTAAAACCAAGTTTTTGATCAATGGTGGGTGAGTAAAAAATTCCCGGACTGTAAAAAATTAGCCCAGTTGCTAAAAAAATTATCTCGGACAAAATAAGGTGTCTACATCACCAAGCACTATAGGTGACAAGGCACCAAGCAGGAAATTTTTTTGAGAAGGTTTGAAATGCTTAGAGACTATCGTAAAATGTAAAAAAAAAAAAAAAAAGAAGGCCAATATTCAAGGCATCAGAAGTCATCATTCAAGGCATCATCATGGTCATACAGATGAGCATAGATTGATTCTCCACTATTCCTAGCTTAGGTAAGATGTTTGGAGAGTCAAAGGTGCGTAAATTTTACATTCTTGCATGTATGTATCAATAAATAACCTTTGTGTATCAATACACGACCTTTACATCATCAAAATTTAAAATTCCACAGGTTGCATTGATACAAATGGGGCTTATATCGATACATTTGCTTAATGTATCAATACAAGGCTTGGAAGTAGCTAAAATTCAATGTTTAGACAAAATTTATCGACACATAAATGATTGTGTCGATACATTCTGGAAATGTATCGATACAATCTTCATTGTATCGATACTCCAACCTTATCTTCTTAGGAGATAAATCAACTCCGCTTTTCAAACTCATTCAAAATCCAAATTTTCTCTCTCCTGGATTTCCCAAGTCTTTTAATCAAGACTTTCTTTTCCACACCTCAAGTGACCACCAAGTTTAAACGTCTCAAAATTGTCATCTCGATTATTCCTTAATAATCAAAGACAATAATGAGATATATTCCAATTGTCCCTCCTTTTTATGCTTTTGTATGTTTTTTAATGCAATATTATTACATTTTTTTCATCTTATTAACATGTTTCCCTTTGTGATGCCCATTCTGTATTCATATTTTCAAATCATTTTTGAAAATTATAAGGCAATGTTAAGTGTTAGTATCTCTTATGTGCTTGACATGGAATATTTGATTTCCAAAATTAAGTCTGAAGATCATTTTCATAAAAAAAATCCTTATGTTCTCCACATCTCTAAGGTGCATACTAGATTTAATTTTTTTTAAAACCTGGATTTACAATTTTTATACAACACTCATGCATTAAAAGGGATTATATAAAAAATAATAATGAGTCAAAACCAAGGAAATTGAAACCGATGTAAGACATGGCTATTGGTATCGATTTTGGGTGCCATACAGGTGCTAATCCTTCCCCAAACATAACCAACTCCTGAACCCAACCAACTAATCTCTGAACCTTGTAGACTTTGAAATCGAGGTTTTGGGTTTCATAACACAAAATATAGTTTTCAGTAGGCATCCGATTATGGCTAGCCTAAATGATCGATGGTGACTCCAAGTCTTTGGCCACTTTATGGTGGCCATCCAAGACCTGTTGGACGAGCAATTTGTCCATCAATCCTTCCCCCCACTACCATCTCATCATCCCTAATCCAAATCTTTATCAAGGAATAACCTAAAGGCAATTCCTTTTAAGTTGCATGCACCACCATCCAAGTGATTCGGGTTGTGTTAGGGGCACATCACAATAACATGCAGAGTAAGACATGTCCCCTTCGCAATGCCCATAAAAAGGCACCTATTAATTACATGTTATCCTAATTTTTTATTAAAAGTGGCTTTAATTTTTTGGTATTTAATTATGATTCTCGTATTATGAAATATGTAAAATTAATATTATTTTTTTGGTTTCAAGTAAACAAAGTTTCAATCAATTTTGCAAATCAATAAACTTCATGTACGCCTCTAAAAAACTTGGAGGATTAGAAAGTTTTATTTTTTGGAAAAAATTAAAAATTTCAATTTACATATTTAAAGAGATATTCCTTTGTTTAAATAATTGATGAGATAACTTTCATATCTAGAAGAATATATGGACTGTTATAACTCAAGTATATTGCCTTGGATTTTTATCAAAAAATGTATTTTATAATTAAGAATATCATACTATTTTTTTAGTTAAACAACACATAAAAGACTCTAAAGGACATGCATTGACATGAAAGTTCCCACACTTTTAGGGACATGTATTGACATGAATGTTCTCACATAACCTTAGACTCGATTTTAAAGTACTATTGCCTAAATAATCTTAATGACATGTTTTGAAATAAAGGTTCCTACATGACTTTAGACTTTGTTTTAAGATACTATTACCTAAATAACCTTAATTGAAATGCTTCGACACGAAAGTTCCCACGTGATCCTAAGGACTCAGTTTTAAGCTAGTATTACCTAAGTAACTTAATGGACATGTTTCAATATAAAAGTTCCCACAAGATCTTAAAGACTCGGTTTTAAGGTATATTAGCTAAATATCCTTAATGCACATGTTTCAACATAAAAGTTCCCACATGATCATAAGGACTCTATTTTAAGGTAGTATTACCTTAATACCCCTAACAGACATATTTTGACATAAAAGTTCCCACATGATCCCAAGGACTCGATTTTAAAGTGGTATTACCTAAATGCCCTTAACAAACATGTTTCAACAAAAAAGTTCCTAAATGATCTTAAAGACTCGATTTTAAGGTAGTATTACTTAATTCCTCTAATGGAAATGTTTGGACATGAAAGTTCCCACATGATCCTAAAGAGATGAAAATCTCTAAAATGACCTTAAATTACGAAAATTTCAAATGCAATGAAAATGCTAAAGTGAATGTAAATTGCATAAAATTGCATAAAAGCCCCTAAAACATGAAAAATGCCTAAAATGGGCCAAAAATGGATGAAATTGCATAATTAGTCCTAAATCATGGCAAATTATTGAAATGATCCTAAAAAGCACGTAAGTGCATAATGGCATTAAATTAAGACAAATTACTGAAATGATCGTAAAATGCATGAAATGACTTAAAAGTCCCTAAGTCATGGACTAAAATAGTGCTAGAATGCATGAAATTATGTAATAGTACCTAAGGTGCATGAAATTATATAGTAGCTCTAAAAATGCATGGCGTAACACAAAAATCCTTAAAATGCATGAAATGACAAAAAAGTTTCTAGATCATAGAAAATGACTTCAATATCTCTAAAATGCATGAAATTATATGATAAGTTTTAAATCATAGAAAATGACTCAATTGTACCTAAATGAATGAAATGACATAGTAATATTTAATATACATGAAAACATCATAGAAAAAAATTGCAAAATGGTCTTTTTAAGCATCTACCACTCCGAAATTTACCCATAAACATCTTGTTTGTCAACAAATATACAAGAATGGCATCATACATGATTTTAATGCAGAAAATATCTCATCAACATGAACATGCATGGATTCATCATTGTGCATAAAGTGTTGTCAAACTCACAATATTTTCATAAAAAATGCATGAACATATAAATCATGATCATAATGTATGAAAATGTCATAAAGTGCATGAATCATACATAACATGGAAAATGTATGACATGGGATAACTAACAAAGGCAAGACTAAGGAAAACAACATGGTGGAAACAACCATAAATCATGCAAACTTATTTTGAAATAATGCATTCTGATAATGTATTTTGATAGGTTTTATTGACAGCCTCTAGGGCTTCATTTTTCCGTGTTGATATTCTCATGCTACTTTCTTTGCGCATTTCCCTCTAACAAGATAAAGAAGAATTGCAACCTACACAAGGTTGTAAGAACTACTTTAGTTAATATATACTTAACTATAATTACATCAAATAATTGAGCATATAAACTGGATTTTACCATAGAGGAAGAGTCAAAATTTGTAATTGGAGCTTTAAAATGTCAAATCTTTGAGAATTTGGAATATCACTTAGACCTTGATATTTGTAGCAAACCAGTAACCATTTGTAGATACTGAAGATATGAATATGTTTCATTGATCAAACATATCATAGGTGCTTGATTGAGGAACTACAATAAATAAAGTGCTCATCCGTTTGAGTGCTTCTAAGGCGTTTTTCCTTAGCGTTGTATCTGATGTATATATGATAACCATTGTAACGGCCTGCAATGTTCGTTTTGGCAATCAGACTAGCAGAGAGAAATAGAGTGCACAAAGTGGCAAAAACAAGATGGAAAGAGACTACCTACATATGCAAATATGAAAAGGAAACAGGGTTTAGGGCTTTAAGATTACAAAACTCGCATTCTTTTCCCCTTTTTTACCTTTTTGTGCTTGAGTTTTCTGGATTGTGGCTTCTTTCTTTCGTTATATATCAAGGGAAAAATAAGATTGAAGAGAGTAAAGGAGAGACGTGGAAGTGTTTTAGTCCACAGAGAAAGTAGTTGTGAAGAATGGGCATGGAAGAAGGAGAAAATTAGATGACGTGGAAACCTGGTGGGGAAGCCTTGCGCTTCCCCTTTACATTTGTAGCAAATCAGTAAGCATTTATAGATACTGAAGATATGAATACGTTTCATTGATCAAACATATCATAGATACCCGACTGGGGAACCATAATATATAAAATACTGACACTTTTGAGTGCTTCAAAGGCATTTTTCCTTAGCATTGTATTTGACGTATATATGATAATCATTGTAACAACCTGCAATCTTCGTTTTGGCCATCAGACTGGCAGGGAGAAAGAGAGTGCACAAAGTGACGTACAAAAGCCAGATGGAAAGAGACTACCTGCATATGCAAATATGAAAAGGAAACAAGATTTAAGGCTTTGAGATTTGAAAACTCGCATTCTTTTCCCCTTTTTTACGTTCTACTTGAGTTTTCTACGTTTCGGCCTTTTTCTTTCATTAAATTCCAAGGGAAAAACAAAACTGAAAAGAATAAAAGAGAGACGTGGAAATGTTTTAGTCCACGGAGAAAGTAGTTGTGAGGAATGGGCATGGAAGGAGAAAATTAGATGATGTGGAAGCCCAACGGGGAAGCCTTGCGCATCCTCTGTACATTTCTGGAATTAATATCACACGTTAAGCAGGCAGATACAATACTGTGGATTGCAAGAAGCCAACAACTGAAGAAAAGGAACCAATGAAAAAGAAAGGAAGAAATTATAAGTTAGGAAAATATGCAATATCCACTCCAACTTTCTTTTTCTTTAAAATCATCCAAAGCGATCAAGGGTAGTTTCTTTAGTTAAATATATAACTAGGGTTTAGTGTACGGATGAAGTGTACACTATTATACCAATATATATTGTATTTCAATTAGGTTCCGCAATTTATTTATGTAAATATCATATTTTGTATTGTTTTATATTAACTATGTAAACATAAGTTCAACACAAATTATTAATTATATAAAAAATTTAAACATAAATTTAATACTTGTATTAACGATACGATATTAATAATATTAATCATACTTAAATATATTTTATCATATTTATTATATCATTTTTATTATTATTAAATATGGTATATTCGTATCGTCTTTTTTAACTATGTTTGAAATTATATTATTTAGTTTAAACCAGTCCTCGTCTCCAGCATGTCGTACAATAAAGGGGAATAGCAACATTCTTTTCAAATGAAAAAATAATAGAAGAAATATGATACCTGATAATTTATGTGTTTATATCATTTTATATATTTTATTATGTTATAATTGTGTTTAAAGTTTTTTATATTTACATTAATTTTGATACATTAATATTCGTATTATATGAGACTATATTCATTTTGTTTTATTTTTTTTATTATATGTATTTTATATTCGTGTAATCATATTTAATATTATCAAGTTATATAAGCAATTTTATTTCTTGAAGAAATGAATTTCTTTTTATTATTTTGCTAAGATCAGCATTTTTGTTGAATTTATATTTTATATGTCGCTATATTGACAAATCACAATAATGGCGCAAAGTTCAATTATGACTTAATTTAAAGTACATAAATCCAAGCAAGGTGATCAAGCAAGAAAGATTGACACTAAATTATTAACCACTGATTTGATGTATTTACAATCACCTTCGTAATTAATATTATGATCCTCTTAAGCAGAAAACTCGTTCGTTCTAAAACAAACAAAATTCCTCTTTCATAACAAGATCTACCGAGCATTGGCGAATTTAGAAAAATCCATAATATGAAAATTATTTTCATTATATACTTTACTAAGTTCATTTAAGAAGCGCTCGAAAGTCTCATTAATTTTTATTTATTGACTTATTTATTGCCGGCAACAAAATTATGTTTCTCTTGATCTGATCATCACCACACAGCTTCCACAGGAGTGCAATGTAAGGCAGGCAACCTCCCCAGCAGATCAAAGGTTAGCATGGAAGCCTTGGGTTTTTGTGGCCGCTCCGAATATCCCACCGGCAAAGCTGCTGGTGTCGATCTTTCGTGTGTTCCTATCCACTTCGCTTGCATGTACTTGTGCTTTCTCTACTGAGCTAAGTGCATTTTTTTCTCTTTCATGCATTTCTTGGCTGCACCACATAAAATCTTGATCAATGCTTTTAGCCTCTCCGCTTTGCCGACCATTAGTTCCGGTAGTCGGGCGATTAAGTTGTTGTAATCTTCGTTGGCCCTTGCCATTTCGAATTCAGCTCGGAAATTCAACTCGATCACGACCTTCACCTCTCCCTTTTTGGGATTTGATGATTTGTTCAACACTTCTAAATACGTGTGCTCCCCAGACGGAATTTCAGGGGAGCTCCTCCACTTGGACTTGCATACGTAACAATTGAAACCTACGTTTTGGAGACGAATTGACAGTTCCCTTTGCAAACAGTTCCGGCATCCTCCGGCCCTCCGTCTCCAACAAGCGCATTGCACTCCGACCACGTTCATTTCCTTCAATGCTTCTTTTGTAGCTCGTCGAATTCTTAATTCTAGAGAAGTAGTGCGGTACAATGTTGCCTACATGAACATTAATCACAAAAAATGTTAGTAACCCAATCATTAAATTCTCCAAGTGCATGTTTTTATGTTTAAATGTTGGACAAAGTTTACCTGAAGAAGCTGTTCTTGAGCTTCCCAGAAAATCTTGTTCTGTTCAACCTGGCTAGAATCCTCCTCATCTTTAGCATTTTCATCAAGGTCAAGAAAGTCGGTTAAATTTTCCTCTGAACCATTGATTCCATCCAAGAACCCGAACATCATGTCAGCAAAACTCGCTGCTCCGTCAAGGAACTTATCGATTTCATCTGAATTCTGTCGTGTCACCTGGATCTCTTCCATTTCTGCGGTCACCACGGGAATATTCAACAGTTGTTGGTTTCCTAGTTAGGAATTTGACAAATTTAAGGTGCTTATGAGAGTTGGTTCCCAAATTTGTTACCAAATTTATAGCAACGAGCAAAAGCGTGTTGGGTCCTGCGTGGGATCGAGGGACCGAGTTGCCAGTAGGTAGATCAACGAGCTGCCGGGGTCAGAGAAAGGTTGGTCAATTGCGTACATGGCAAGTGATTAATAAACTAAAACTTTAATCGCTTAGTAAATAGAACTAAATTTATATTGTAAAAACGTTTGATATGATATTGAAAATTAAATATTAAATAAAATTGTATAATTTGATAAACATAAATATATATTCACAATTTTTTTCTTTATTATTTAGCGTTTTATATAACTTCAACAAATAACTTAGATATTTTTTTAAATTAATTTTATTTAAATATAAATTTTTAAAATAAAATTGATCGAGCATGTTTGACGTGCTAAATAAGTCATTCTTACTTACCTCATTAAACATCTATCTATTAAAAGTTTTTTTTATTAAATAACATTACAAAATGTAAATCTGTGTTAATAATACTTAATACAAAGTATCCAACACAAAAATTTTAAAACATTACTTTTGGTGGATTGAAGAGGATCAGACAGCTACGGTCCACGTCGGATTAACCAATAAAAGAAGACCAGGGGAAGCGGTGTGGATGCGCTCGGAGATATACTATTACTAGACTGGCCTGTTGCCTTTTTCTTTTGCTTATTTTAACGACAAACTGATTGATTACGGTTCTTCGATAATGATTAGAGCTGGAAGTTGTTTCTGGGTCATCCTAATCCTTGGAGGAGGTGGTAGGACCCTCAAAATAGAAATCAAGATCGACCCAGAAGTTGCCACGTGGCATTGAGTTCGGAGGTGCACGTGGCTTTGTATGAGATGTTGATGGGAATGCTAATCCAATTTCAATGGGACCTATGAGCTTGTTGGGATATTCGAAAAGGAGCCGCTGCAGGTTCCTAAATCGAGCGAATGTAAGAGCAAAGAAGAATGAATATTCCAGTTTCTAAGCTAAGCTTTGGCTTTGTTGGACGTAAATGCCCCCAACTGTTTGTCGCGTCAAATACTTCTTGGCAATCTTGTAAAAACTGATTTTATTTTGACAGTTTTTCTATTTTTAATTTGTCAAATATTATAGTATTAGATTAAAATGTAACAAAAGTATATACTTCTCATAAAAATGATTTAAATAGCATTAAAATATTTTTTTCAAATTTAATCAATAATAATATGTTTGATAGATAAAAGTTGTCTTAGACAAATATATATATATATAAATTAAAATAAAAATAACAAAAAAAAAATAAACTTATTTATGAATCATGTTATATATTACGTTAGCTCTCATGGACAAGTGAAATCTATATTCAAAGTCCGATCCAATCTATCAAGCCTCAAAGGTATTTTTTAACAAAAAATTATTTTTGATGTTTTAAAATATATTTTATAATTGAGACTAAATAAACAATATTGGTATTAATTAAGAATAAATTTGTATTCAACTTGAGCTTAAAATTTATGTCTAAAATTTAATTTAATCAAATCAAACCAAGGGCGAAGCTAGCCAAAAAAACTTTTGGAGGGCCAAATATAAAAATAAAGAAATGCTAAAATTTTTTTTAAAATTGATACGATAAAATAAACAATCAAAAGATAAATATATAATGGATTTATTTCATAATCCATTAAAAGATAAATGTATAATACATTAAAATAATTAAGATTTTTTGGAGAGCCAAAACTAATAATTATATTTGTCTATAAATTTTAATGTATAAAATTCAGTTATAGGCAAAAATAAGAAACTAACTAACTATAAATTTTATTTTAAAAGTCAATTAAATATATATATATATATATATATATATGAACATATGTATTAAAAAGATTTTCAAAATGTTCGAGGTGACCATGACTAGAGCTGAACTGATCAAGCCTTGGCCTTGGCCCTAATATATATATTTTTTTTTGGGATGGC